>WOUI01000173.1:0-71086 GCA_012184565.1 Aspergillus floridensis
CCCCCCCTTCTCCCCCTCCTCCGATGGCGTCTTTATCGATAAGTCTTTTGACATTACCAGGTTGCGCCAAGAGAGGGAGATGAGGTGGTGCTCGCCTCGTGGGCTTCAATTACCGGATTTCTGCAGCCTGATTGTGCCCTTTGGATGGTATGAATGAGGCACGGGCCGTTGAAAGGAAATGGAATTGATGAAAATCGCTCATCCCACCTGGTCAATGATCTGATCACCGGGCTCCATGTTTCGTTGTCTTATCGAGTTTATCATGGGGGCACTATGCGAAGGGAGGCCCCGATAACGCCATATTGAAACCGTACTTAATCTACATGAGATGGTAGTCGAGGCTGATCATGCACAGTACTCATGTATCTCCCCCTCTTCTTTACTTGTGACAATCTTACCTGCGTGGATCGCCTTGGATGATCGATAAGTTAGTGGTAACGAGTAGATGCAGCACGGCATGTGAGTAGCTGCCTCAGGCATACATCCGCGGCCCCATCCGACAGCTTATCGATGCCTGAGGCTGTGGATCGTGCAGGATATGGAATTCTGCACGTGATCGGCTGCGATCAACAAGTCCGGTGCACCTTTGCACCAGCACCACAACAGCTCGTCCGGACGATCCATCGGCACGCGCGTGAAGCCTCCGAAAGATACGATGGTGCTAGAACTCCATGTTTGGGGGCCGGCATTTTCCCTGCCGTCCATCGACGCGCAATGTCTGGCGACCATTGCCTATCTGTCTCTCGCCCTACCCAAGGACGCGTGGGTGCTCGTCGCAAGTAGCGATCCCTCGGTGTCTCCAACAAGTGAGTCGTCCGGGCTTCCCCCAAGGCCTCAATGAGCTCGAGAGGACCTTACTAAATATTGCTTGTCGCAAATAGATGAACTCCCCGCCCTTCGAAACGGCAACACCTGGGTCTCCCGCTTCCGCAACATCGTCGACTATCTCCGCCAATACTCCTCGGGCGATTGGGATCTGGATGCCGAATTGACGGGGCTCGATCGCGCGGACAGTATCGCGTACGTTTTGATCCCATCCCCCCCACCTGACCAAAACTCTGAAGCGCGAATAGATTCACCTCCTTCCTCGACACGCAATTCCCCCCTCTCCTCGCCCTCTCCCTCTACGTCACCAGCCAGAACTACTACACCTCCGTCCTCCCCGCCTACTCCTCGCAGATCCTCACCTGGCCCTCGACCTGGCTCATCCCCCCGCAGATCCGCGCCGCCGCCAAGCGCGCCTCCGACCACCTCGGCCTCTCGTCGCTGGACCTGGTCGCCCTGGAGGAGGACCGCAAGCGCGAACACTCGGCCGCCGTCGCCGCGGGGCGCCTCCCGGCCTCCCTCCCGCTCCCCAAAGCCGCCCCCACGATCACCTCGGGCCTGGCCACGACCCACCGCTTCCGCATGGAGGCAGTCACAGCGGCGGCCTTCGAGCCCCTCGCGGCGATGCTGCAGCCGGCCCAGAAGAACTACCTGCTTGGCGGGGACCGCCCCACGAGCGTCGACTGTCTCCTGCTCGGGTACGGGAGCCTCGCGGCGCTGGGGCCGGAGAGTCTGCAGGATGCGTGGCTCGGGGAGGCGATGCGGCAGAAGGCGCCGCGGGTGGTGGAGTGGGTGCGGCGCATGCAGCACGAGGCCGGGCTGGCCAGCCTACCGTGGCGGAAGCCCGAGCGACCCCGCTGGGTCACGGTGGGCAACACCCTGTGGAACACCGTGGCGGACGCGACGCCCATCTGGCGGGATATCCGCGCCAACACCCGCATGCGCGAGATCGCGCACTCCCAGGAGGCGGATCTGTCCGGGGAGGAGCGCACCGCGTTGGCCGAGTATGTCACGGGGTATAAGAAGGATGTCTGGTTGTCTGTGGCGGTGGTCGTGGGCGGGGTGGCGGCGCTGGTGGGTTATATGGCGCATGTGGGGTTGTTGGGCGGTGGGGAGGGGGATGAGGAATTTGAGGAGGACGGAGAGGACGAGGTGGAGGTGGTGCAGCCTGAGTTGCCGGTGAGTCTGAATGCGACGGACTTCTTGGGGTCGTTGTCGTTGGGTTAGGGGTGGGTTGTGATGTGTACATGTACGATAGTTTGGTTGATCGATCTAGAATCGAATTGATTCACCGTTCGAGTGGATGTTTCATGATGTTTCTGGTTTGAGGTACTGCAGTATCTCTGTCTGGTACTTGGCCATGACAATCATGCATACCAGGGTGGACGGCTTCTCCAAAGTGCACTTGCACTGCCTGTACAGCTTGGAGTACATAGAGTTATACCTCATTTGGGAAGACCACCACTGTCATCAGTCCAGCTCTGATCTATAGGCTTGCTAGTATGTGTCTAGCATGGATACCATCCAACGAACCCGATCTAATGCTCATAGCGAGCACACTCGGTATCAGCCACGAAGTATATGAGGACTGTAACTCGCAAGCCATCGATATACTGCATGGCCTCGCTGATCAATCTTCTTATCCACAACCTCTCCTTCTCTGTCCCATCTAGCACGGGAACAGATACATCGAGATCACCCCATAGTAGTAGTAGTAGTAGTAGTAGTACACCAAGAAAGCACCTATCCAACCAACTCCTATCACAACATTCCCCCGAGTAAACTCAACTCAACTATACGATCCCCCTCACCCCACCGTATACCATATACCATACACCAGTCAACAAAGAGACCCAGATCCCTCAAGAGAACCCCCGAATCAACTCCGCCACCACGCGCACCGTGTCCGCAATCCGCTCCTCCCCCACAAACGGCGCACAATGACTACACTCGATCTCCCGGACGACCCACTCCCGCCCCGTCGCCGCCATCATCGCATACTGCGCCTCTTGGGGGACGGCGCGATCCCTGGCCGTGACCACAAACGCCAAACCAGGTCCATCCAGCTCCGCCCACGCCGGCGCCGGCTGCGGGGACGTAAACGCCCGGGTCGCGTGCGGCCGGAGATACGTCTCGAGACCTGCCTCCTCCCCCTCCCCCGGGGCGGCCTCTGGAAGGAAATTCCCCACCGGGTCGTCGGGGTAGTTGAGCTGCGGGGCGGGCTGTTTTCCCACCGTTCCGGAGGATGCGGTTAGCCACGGTCCCATCGAACTCCCTCTCCATCCATCCAGAAAGACAGTCTCAAGGGGGCTGGGGCTGGGGCTGGGGCTAGGGGACGAAAACACACCGTATCCAACAGAATCCACGGGGGCAGCGCACCCCCCTGCAACCCGGCGCAACTCACCCCCTCCGGGACGAGAAACGCCGCCACGAAGATCATGCCCACCACCCCGCCGGGTTTTCCGGCCCGGTGGCGCGCCGCTTTGCTCAGCCCGAGCGCCGCGGCCGCGCCCGGCATCCCGGCGTAGGAGTGCATCACGAGGATGACCTCGCGGCCTTGGGATGCGATGAGCGTGCGGAGCCGCGTGCGGATGGCGGTTGTGTCGGCTTGGACGTCGGCGGTTGCGGCGACTGTTGCTGGGTCGTCGGGGTCCAGGGACGGGTAGGGGATGTGCTCGGTGGGGAGGCTGGTGGTTTCGGTCAGGGTGGAGAGGAAGGGTTGGTAGAAGGCCGGGGTGAGCCAGGCGCCGGGGATGAAGGCTATTATTGGTGCCATCTTCTCATGTGCGATTTTCTTTCGGGCGTGGATTCTGTGGATTGTTGTGTCTGGTCCGGCTATTGTGGTTCGGGATTGGGGACTGGGATGCTGCTTTTGCAAGGTGGGATGGAGACTGGTGGGAGTATGATATGTGAGGGTTGGGGAGGGGGGGGGTATTGTACTCAGCGAGTATGATGAGAAGAGGGATGCGGGGTCTTGGAGAAGGGGAATTGGGCTTGGTCGATGGTTTTATGTTATATGATACTGGTAGCGTAGTGGCGTGTGGATGTAGGCCCCTACCCTAGTACTGAACCACCCCCTCGGTCTCTAAGTTGCAGCCTATGATCATGATATCGGTAGCTTGGGGATGATGTACAGTAGCTGCGATGGTCTAAGTTCGACCCCCGCAGCTTAGCTTCATTCCTTAGTCTGGTTGGGTTTTACGGTTCGGGAATCGTGCTTACGGCGTCGGCCATGACTGCTGGGATCTTTTGCCAATGGTAGAGGCTTATTTGTTGTACGTGGGGAGCTTAGGGGTTGCTTGGTTCAATCGAGTGGTCTACTTGAGATGCAGTGGGGAGGGGGGCTTGGGGAGAGAGGGGGAGAGAGAGAGGCGGGGAGGGTTCATTTAAATACCCGAATCAGTTACTTAGCGACTAGTATGACATGCCCATCTTTGCGAAGTAAGTTCATATTGTAGAAAGTAGTACAATACAGTAATATCACAACCCGAAATCAGCATATGATACAGATCCATCCCCTTATCGAAATAGAACCCAGTGACCAGCTAAATAGCGATTGACAGCATCCCGTCATGTCAGACAGAACAGGTATAGTACATCGTAGGGTAGGTTGTGTTGATGGTATGCGACCAGCGCTGTTGTTGTTGTTGTTGTTGCTGCTGCTGCTGCTGCTGCACCTCGACAATCGCAGACTGTCATGTGCACTGCATGCAGCAGGCTGTTGCGGCATTCGTGCTTCCACATATAGGCGAAATGCAGAAGCGAGCAAATAAAGGAGTGACATGACATGACATGATGCGGCGTGAGATGGCATAATCGGAACACAACTCCCCAAAGTCCAGTCGGAAACACCTAACTCCAAAACTAGCAAAAGGGGCAGCGAAAAGAAAATCAAGAACAAGATGTCGAGGTAGCCAAGGGCACACGGCCTAGGGAAGATAGCCCTAACGTTAGTTCTGGTTGCTGACAGACAAGGGTCGCACCCGGGCAAATCCCCTCGCAAGCGATGTTCTGAAGGAAAACACAAGAACCCGAGATATGGCACAAGTAATGTACAGTACAGCAGCAAAAGAAATAATGAAACATGCAGGCGATTATCCGGAACAACAATTCCAAAGTGAACGGACGGCATGAACAGCGGAGATCAAAGACGACAGACTCAATGCACCATGGTCAAGGGGGGGCAGGCATAGTGGCATGGTGCACAGCTGCGGTGACGAAGAGTCCAGAATGGCGAGAGTAAGCATCATCCGTCGATTTGGCTTGCCGGTCGAGAACGAAACAGACGCCGTCGATCGGTCCGCCTCACTTTGTGGGAGATTGAAGCCGCGCGGATAACCCGCGGTCCCGGCGACAAATTGCCCAAGCCTAACCCTCCAGCAAGCTAACTGCCCAGCAGTGCTCCGGAGGAGGCTGTTCTTTTGTCCCGAGGTACATGAGTGAGTACTTTCACTTCCACCGTTGCTTATCCCAGTCGGAAGGCCTCGTCTCATCGTAGATTTGTCCTCCCTGGTTGTGAATGATGACGGGAGCTTGTGTTCGACGGGGACCAGCATGCGAGCCTAATTCGGGGGATTGGTGGTTAGTTCTCGATGCAAGAAGAGCAACGGAGATAAGATCTAGACATACCTCGCATGTCCGTCACAACAACACCGTTCCCGCTGCTGCCACTGCTGGACAGAGAGGAGGTCGAGTCGCTGACTTTGTGAGGCATTTTGTTGAAATGGAAATTGTACACGAGATTTGAATTTGGGGGAAGTAGATGAAGTAATTGGAGTGGATAGTATGAGAAGTGGCGGGTTCAAGTGAAAGAGTACAGGCAAAGGTGGGAGATATATGTACGCTGGTTGATCTGTGGCTGAGCAAGGCACAATAACCAGGAGAACGATGAGGCGCAGGCAGGCAGGAAGATCACAAGGTAGTGAAGGGCGAGAGATAGAGCGAAGAGAAACCCAGAAGTGATGTAGTTTGTTGTAGTTGTAGTGAATAGTTGTAGTGAATAGTTGTAGTAGTTGGTTGAAAAAGAACAAGACGGATGAAAGGCAGGACAATGGGGGGCCTTTTGTATGTTTCCCTCCCCACGGTAGTAGAAGAAGTATAAGTGATCGGGAAATAGACAGAAACCAATCTGAACTGGGGGGCCTGGAGCAATGCCAAAAACGGATCCCAATCGAATCTCGAATCGTTTCCCCCGGGTTTTACGAACCCAGGAAGAAAGGGCAGATCGGTCACTCTTGCAGAGCGACTAGTAGGAAGAAGCTCCGGGCCCGCCTGGCCAGCTTCATCGTCATCCTCCTCCATCCATGCTGTATGCACTGTATCTACGCTTTACGAAGCACCGTCGATCCCCAGTTCCCAATCCAGACGTCACGACCCGAAACCAACCAACAGAGAATCGGATGTCTGGAATCCCCGTCGAAGCGTCCAGGCTCCACCGTGCTGCCTGCCCGGGCTGCCAGGGGCAAACCGAGCCCGAATGGGGACGAGGCAGCAAACCGGATGATTCGTCACTTGAAGCACCCGGCGAAAGGGCGGTTTCAGGGACCGACCCATTGGGTTCGACTGCTAACCTAAGCATAGCCCAGGAGGTGAGTAAGAGTAAGTGAAAGTGAGAGTTGAGCCTTATTATTGCCCGGGCACCAGCCACACTTGTGTCAAACAGGAAACCTGAGCACCGCCTGACTCCGAGTTGGACATGCTCCGTAAACCCCCTTTTACCACCCAGTGCCAGTGCCTGAGCATAGAGAGGATGCTGTGGCGCGGATGGAGGCTGAGACAGTCTGCTGTCCAACAGGTATGAACTGGGTCCACGGTGTGGTGCTGGTCTAGTCTGTCCGGACTCTCGCCTTACCTGTCTCAAGTCACGGGAGGGCGACCAACCCCGGCAGATGAATCGTATAGAACAGACAACGAGACAATATGATTGGTGCTGGCGACGAATTCAAGCCGTCAATTACAGCTCATAACAGCTACTTTCTCAGTCACATGACCGAAGGGACGGTCGCAGAGCAACTGGCCGGTTAGTCAGACTCCCTCGCCGACCAAAATAGTAGCACCGCCTTCCGGATACCTACCTACTTGCCCAGTGGTCTGGCCAGCTTCACATCGCATCATCAGAATCATCATTATGATTATCCCCATCCCCATCCCCATCCCCACGGCTGATGCTACCCAGCTACCTGAGTGACGGTGAAGGGATCGTCGTCCCCTCCCATCTCCCAGACAATTGACAATAGTGATGCTGTTCTCACTCAATTGCTGCGGGCCTATTCCCCGGATACCTCAAACCAGGTCTGGCAGCCGTGCGCCCATTCTAGCTTTCCATAGTTTGCGCGATTATCACCTACTTCGTACTCATAGTTTCGGAGCTCGAGCTACTATCTGATTATTCAGTCATCTTCCCAAACGGGCTACATCGGGGGTGGCCCTACTATGTAATACTAGAAAGGACCACTGGAAAGTCCGGTGGAAACCGAACGTTAAGGCTACTTCTCCAACGGGCCTGGCCGTTTCTGCGGTGTAGCGTACAATGTATGTACAGTACTTGTACCACCTACCTAGTAGACTAAAGAGTGTGCTATCATACAATAGAACCAAGGTCTGTACGATAGTTAGCCACCCGCACGGGAAGACATACATATAGGTTAGACCAGGTAGCTAGCTAACTCAGTAGTTAGCTCAAGCTAGCAAGCTACGCAGCAACTCCCCTGCCCGCCCCCATTGCCCTGAAGGTGTACCTAAAATAGGCCCCGAAACCCGACCGGACCCAGCCATAGACAATCAGACCTCGACTAAGTGCTATACTGTACAGTACAGCTTTACTTGGCTAATACTCTCTAAGTAACGCGAATCACGACGGACTTGGAGTACGTACAGTACTTTGTGTGGTTGAAGGGGATCAAGAGAAGCCCGGGCTTTATTCATACTAGTAGTCGGTTAGTAGCTATACCTTCTACATAGGAACTACTGCTCGATATCAGATGATCCGATGCCCACATGCCCCCACGGGCCCTTCCTCCCCTTCGTGATCTCACCGCTATCTTGACGGACGCTATGCTATGCCCACGCTGTTTGTCCGAGACAAGACGGATGTCCTCCCTGCTTGCTCCGGACTTAGAGTTCTTGTGCAATGTAGAGATGAACGTATCTCTGTCCGCGTAAGTTGGGACCAACTAACGAACTACTACCCCGACCCAGGGACGGAACCCTCGACACCGCCAGATGGGAGGGGAAAACAACCCGTGCTCCGGGGCTGGCATATCATTGACCAAGATCGAGGCAGGGACGTGTCACAGCTCCTGATTAATGCTGTAAGGTAGATGGATGGATGGTAGATGGGTCGGGAAAGAAAGAGAGACAGGTCCCCCCTGGCGCAACTGCCAATTGTACCTGCGTTCCAAGTTTGTTTCCCCCCATGCTGGATGGAGAGGGACGGGATTATCTAATTCCTGAGTCGTCGGGACTGCGCGGCCACTTCAGCTCCAGGCTCCGACCGGGCTAGACTCGAAAGGGGTTAGACTATTTGTGGGCTAGCATTGCCAGGCGGAGAGTGAGGCTGCACGGTTTGGGTGGACTGGTTGGTTGGTTGGTTCGCCGGTCACGGGTGGTGATGCACTCGAATCATGGATATTGATGATGTTGAGGATGATGCGTATGTACTGTGTAGGTCTTGTATCTTTTTTTTTTTTTCTTTGTCAGGGCAAGGCTTCGGTTAATGTAATCCATATGCGGGCTGGCCACACAAGCGGCCTGGCCGGCTTGCTAAGATTTCTAGTTAATATATAATTTTAAAGCCGAAAATCAACGTATTTATACTGTTTAAATTATCTTTTCTTGGTATTGAATCCTTGCAGGGCATCTTATATATATATAACTAAGTTGATTATAGTTAAAACAGTAAGATAGTATATAATAGTAAGACTATTTCTTACTGAGCACCTCTAAAAATCTTTTAGTTTTAAATACCTTATCAGCTTTATAGACTTGTTAAAAAGCCTTAACTGCCTCACCAACAGTCAAGCTGTTAAAACCTAATATTTAATAATAGCTTTATTTTTTTTTTTTCTTCAGATGTTTATTAGTAGCCCGGAGTTGGTAGTTCTCGTACTTAAATAAAGCAGCTTAGTTTAATATTATTTCAGTACTTTTTAAAATATATAATATAGCTGTTTTTATAAACTTCAGAGAACTCTGTATTTATTTACAAAACAGTCTCTCAACTGTAGTTTTATACTTCTTTAATTATCTTATATTTTTAGGTATTTTTAGCAATATTAAAGCTGTACTTAGCTGATTAGTTAATATAGTCTTATAGAGGTAATAAACTAGTTTTTTAAGTATTTTATCTAGTTGGAACAGTGCCAGCCCAGCAGTCCGAAAGATATTTTAAATTATTAAAATTTTAAAAACTTCAGTTCGAGCATCTAGATATATATCTAAAAAATTAATCTTATTAATATAGTAGATATCTATACAAATCAACTTCTTAATCAAGCCGCTATACACCTTTTTAAGAGGTGCGAAATACACGATATCAAAAAATTAACAGAAGTATAAAGAGTATACTGATATATAAATAAAAATAATACTATTTTAACTGTATATTTTATCGAATTCAGATATTAAATAAGAATTATATCTGTTAAAAATTAAGAGACTATACCAGCTAATTCTTTAAAACTTTATTAAAAAAATAAAATATTTACAAAGCTAGTATAAACTGATATTATTACTAGTCCAGCTATTTAGTAAGATATTAATTCTCTAAGTATAAAGTATCTTATCTTGATACTATATCTTTATATAGACTTTTTCTTTAAGAATCAAGTACGGAGGCAGGGTCCAGCCTGAAATATTAATATATTTAATTAAAATTATCTATTTACAGTTTCCAGACTGTATAAGAAATAGTTTATTTATATAGTCAGATCTTATTATTATATATATAGTAGCTACTAAGCCTATAGCAAAGCTAGTTTTATTAAAATTAAAGATATTCTTATTTAAGATACTATATTTTAATATAACTTTATAAACTTAGTTAAACTATTTTCTGATAACGGCCGGATCCTCGCAGAGAGTATACTTATAGTTATATCGATAAAAATAATAAGTTTTTAAAAAATTATATCTTTGGATAAAGTTGTATATCCAGTTCTTACTGATAGATGTATAAGCAGCCGAGTTGCATTTTTAGATTAAAATATTAACTATTATACAGATCTAAAAAGACCTGGATAAAAAATCTTATTTATTTATAAAAAAAATCTACTTTTCTAAGACTTTCTTCTCTGAGAGAATTAGTTTATATAATTTAATATATATATTACTAATTGTCTTGGTTTCTTGGAGGCGCGTCTGTAGAGTTGACTGCGGAATATTATATAATACTACTATTTGATATATAAATAGAATTTTATTATTTTTTAAAATTTTAATTGCTAAGATAATTCTGTCTTCTTGTTCTACTAAGTTTCTTGTCGATATAGCTATTATTGGTGGATTGATGGGTGGTTGTTTAGCTTTGTTTTTGGTGGGGTGGAAGGAACGCGAAGTAGTGGCCAGGCCGCTTATATGGCCAGCCCGCATGTGGATTACGTTAGCGGCATGCTGTCTGGAGGCAGACACTGTGGTGGCCTGGTCAGGCTAGATGCGTCATGCTCTTGGGTTCTGCTGGTGTGGTGCTGTTTGAGCAGGTACGGAGACTGTGTTCTTGTGTGCATAAATGCAGCGTTGCTGCGTGCTTTGTCAGCAATACACACTGTGCGGTTTCCAGGGGCATGCATGTCTCCTACCCAAACAACCTCCTATCTCACCGAGCAGGGGGTGTTGACACAGAGGTTTATCTGTATGGCCCTCTGTTTCAATGAGACCTACGTCTAAGATTTGTAACCTCCAGTGAACACTGAGGAGCCCACTCAGACACCTCCTACTAAAGCAACACAGCTTACCAGTTCCAGCTCAGCAAGAACGAAATGAGCTGGGTGGGTAAGTCATCTCGCTGGATTCGCCATCCGCCTCAAATGCCCGTGTGCAAAGTCGTTGGGATAGCCTCTTGCAAGGCAAAGACTTCTTTCTCATCATTCAACTCCTTGTTCGCTTCGACTTCCAATGGAATAGCAACCGAGCTCTCTTTCTCTCTGGTTCGGGGCCTAAACATGCCGTTTGGCTAAACGCATCCGCCCATCCGGTGGCACGCGTCCATACTGTAGTCTGTTGTATCGTCCACGCAAGATCGAGAACGATCCAAATCGGGTAGGGAGGGGCCCTTTTGTGTTCTGATTATGGATCCGAACGTAATGTGTATCTCGTACACATGTCTGTTTATGCACACGATGTTGAGCAGATTCCTCTGGCTATGGTAGGAAGGGGTAAAGATATCACCGTTAAGGTCGTTTTTGCGGGGGCCTGTGGCTTAGATCATTCCCTACGAGAACGGTATGCAAGTGAAATGAACAAGCTAGAGTTAGTTGGTCTCCATCATACTCCACATACAAGCTACAGTCAAACAATGATAGCGGGCCAAGAGCGGATGAACACAATAGAATCAAGAATCGCTCTACACATTCCAATAAAAAGAAAGTGGTAGTATTGGAGAAAAAGAAAAAAGAACTTAATTTATGTGAACTGTTTCTGCACCGGAACCTATAGACGACACTGCCTCACTCACTCTCTCTTCAACCTCCTGTCTCTTCCTAATCATATCCAACCTCACTTCGACAAACACCCACTCACTCATAATCCCTCAAGTACCGACCGGGCAAATCCACATCCCACATCGGTCGCTCCACCACAGCAACCTCGAGGAACCCTTCTCCCGCATCCTCGTTCTCTTCTTCTTCCGATGACGATGATAGCGCATCCCCGCTACCAGCGTGGTAGGTACTACCCATACCCAGGGGCACGATACCCAACAGATCACGGTACTTGTAGGTATGCCACCAGCGACGCGCGGGAAAAGTCTTGCTGATAGCGGACCCGTCCTCTGCGCTGCCGGAAGCCAGGACGATCTGCTTGCTCTGAGCGGAAGGCGAGTCGACGACGTCGTGGGCCGCGTTGGCGGCCAGCAGCTTGTCCTGTCGACCGCCGAGCGAGACGCGCTTCATGGGGGTGCTGGTCTCGATGGCCTGGCGCTCGCGACGGAGTCGCGCCAAGGCGACTTCGTTCCGGGCGGTGCGCTCCTCGTCGTCCTCGTCGTCCTCGGCCTCGGCCTCGTCCTCGTTGTCGTTGTGGCCACGCAGCCGGGTTGTTACCCTTTCTAGAGAGATCTCCTCGGCGTTGTTGTCATCGTTCCCAACGATCTTGCGCATCTTAGTGCCGAAGAAGATGTCGGATTGGGCGAGGGACATGCGGTCTCCGGCACCGCTGTTGGGTTTCTTGGTGGTGCGGGCGGCGGTCGAGTCATCCTCGGTAGGGTCACGTTTGCGTTTTTGGTTGCTGTTGCTGTTGCTGTTGTTCGTGGTGGTGAGTTGGGTATTTTGGTTCTTGGCGTTGTTCTTGTTCGGGGTGGAGGTCGTGTTGTTGTTGGTGGAGGTGTGGGTGATGGCAGGGATGTCGGCGGCGGCGGTGAGTTCCTCGGGAGAAGGGAAGTCCTGGTTGAGATCGAACATCCACAGCCAGGAGGTGCCGTAGAGCCAGAGCCGTTCCCGGGTCTTGGACAGATCCCACACGCAGCCCATGGCGCGGTCCTTAACGCCCCGGAACTCGGCAGGGAGGAAGGCCTTGGGGTTGCGGCGCGACCAGTCGGAGAGTTTGCCCTCCGCGGCGTCGAACTCAACGAGCTGGTGTTCGCTCGTCAGAGCCATGAGCCGGGTTTCGCTGCCGCCGCTCTTCGTCTTGTTGTCGGCGTCGCCGTTGGTCAGAAGTTTGGTCTTAGCGAGGTTGGCCGGCCGGAAGGAGAGGAGCACAACGCCCGATTTGAGACGCGGGATCGGTGACTCGGCCGCCGCATACTTCCACCGCTCGCCTTCGATGACGGGCGACTCGTCCTCGTCGTCCGAATCCTCGTCGTCGGATCCAGCGCCGGGCTTCTTCTTCGAGGCCGCGTCGTCGGCTTGCTCCAGCACCCAGGTGTCAACACAGCCGGAAAGATCGCCCGAGGCGACGACGTTGCTGTCGTGAGAGAATACAACACAGCGGATCGTTCGCTCGTATTCACCGAGGGTGCCGTGGGAGGCTTTCTCAAAGCGAAGGTGGCGCGAAGCCCGGTTGAGCTTGACAAGCTGGGGCAGGATCTGGGGCTTTTCTTGGGCGGTAGGAGCGGGCTGGATTCGGGCAAGGTAGAGAGCGCTGTTGGGGCGAACGACACAGAGCCACCGGCTGTCGGGAGAAACGGTCACCACGCGGGCTCCATCCTCTGCAAGCACTTGGGGCACATCCAACTTCTGGACTCGGAGAGTGCCCTTCTCGTCACCCTTGCGGCGACGCACGGCGAAGACCTTGATAGTAGAATTGGTGGCGACAACCAGAATCTTTCCATCCGCGGATAGCATAGCCGAGGTGATGTTCTCTTCACCCTGTCATACTGTTAGACACATAAAACCGGAAGGTTTTGACAGAGAATCTTCGTTCATACCTGAATCAAAACCTTGCCAACCAAGCGATGCCGTTGTCCGTCAGGGATCTCATGCGACACGGGGCCACGCAGCATGCGCCAGATGCTGACCTCGCGATCCCAGAAGCTCATGACCAGTCGGGACGAAGGGGACGAAGCAAGCTGGGGTATTTGAGGCAAGCTGGACAGCTTTCTGTGATGTTCCTTGCCGAACTCGCGCAGTGGAAGGACAACGGGGGCAGCGTCGGGTCCTGTTGCCCGATATCAGCCAACCGAGATACATAGTGAACAGAACGATGGAAGGGGGGAAAGCCTACCTCCAGACACGACGATACTGATATCTCTCGTCTCGTAGACAGCAAAGGTCTTGACATCGTGCGTATGGTAGCGACGGTGCATGACCTCCACCCAGCGAGCCCTCTTGTCATTCTTCTCCCCATCCTTCTTCCGGTAAACGACCGTCCGCTGGTCGGCACCACCACTGACAACGGTATCTCCATTCGCGCTCACTGCGACATCCAAAGTATCCGCCAGATGGCCCTGTATCCGCTGGATAAGAGCGTAGTTCTTGGCATCCCAGAAGCGGATCTCACCGGCCGAATCGCCAGACACGATCGTCCCATCCGGGAGACACTTGACGGACCAGACGAGCAGCTCCTTCGTCCCGCCGGCGGGGCCCTTACCGAGCGAGATCGTGCGCAGCAGCTGGCCATTGCGAATATCAAACAGGCGGATCGAGCTGTCCGCATACCCGGCCACAATCGTGTTCCGGTTCTGGAAGGTGACGCTGAGCACGCGCGACCGCTTGGTGGACGGGCGCATCAGCCGCAAGAACTGGAGCTCCCCCTCGGCGGTGGACAGGATCACGATCGACCCGTCCGCGCAGCCGGCCGCCAAGTGCTGGCCCGTATACTCGCCTTCGGCGGGGCCGCTGGCCCCTCCCTTCCGCGACGAGGCCTGCCAGCGCGGCTGCGCCGCCAGACACCAAATCTCGCCGTAGTTGCCGCTCGAGTGGCGCAGCGGCCGCCCTTGCTCCAGATCCCACTCCGTCACCGCGGTCGAGTACCCGATGCTGAACAGCCGCAGCTTGCCCGGCAGCTTGGTGCCCTCCGGCCCGGGCTCCTGGGGGTCCTGCGTCCATACCAGGCCCTCGATGCTCCGATCCTTGCCGCCCCGCAGCACCGTCTCCTGGAACCAGGCGCCGCGCAGCGGGTTCCAGATCTCAATGTCACCGTTGGCGCGTCCGATCGCCAGTCGCAGCGTCGGCACACCCCGGCCGGCGAGTTCGGCGGAAGGGGGATGCGAGAAGGCGAGCGCATTGATCGCTTGCGGATTGTAGGGGACGAAACGGCAGCGGTGGATGTCCATGGTTGCGATTTCTTCCTGTTTCCCGGAAGTCTCTTCACGGTCGGTCTTTATTTGCGGTATTGGTGAAGGCCTCGTTCTCACTATGCGTGTTCTTCCTTCCGCGATTCGTATAAAGCCTGCGACGCGGTGTTTCTTTCGTGGCTCAATTTCCGATCAAATGGGTGGGGGGTCGCAGCAGAATTTTGAGGAAGACGTAGGATTTCCTTTCTCTCGTTGACGATATAAAAAACGAAATCTGCCCGGCTCAGCTTGTAGAGCCCGACCGCTTAAGCAATCATTTCCGGAAATGGACCGTATGGGATTTCTGATTGAAAGGTGGAGGTGAGGTTGATGAGCCGGAGTCGAGACTTTTTTTTCGCTGGCGGCCCTTTGGGGAAATTTTTGGGATATGATTTTTAGCGCGGCCCGCGGAGGTTCCACCGGCGCCTTTGGGTCACGTGCATCGCACGCGGTGCCGGAGCTGGGGCATGGTCACTGGCGCTCAGGTACAATAATTTTGGGGGATGATATGAGAATGGGAACTTGCTGGGTGATAGAGTGAGCTTGGGGCGCTGTCTATGTGAGGTTTAGGTGATGGAGCTTGCTTGTGTCGTGTTGGATATGTGTGGATATGTTGTGGTGAAGGTAACTGCTACAGATATACTGGAATGAGATAGACCACTGATGCATCTGGCATTCATATGATTAATAAGATTACCATGAGGCATCTTAAAGCTCTCTCCTGAGCTACCTCATCCATCAATATATATTATTCTATATATTATTGTATATGGTTGTTGAAGTTCCGCACTCGAACCAGTAGGTAAAAGCCGGCTTGCCCGTTGACTGAAGCGCTTAACACTACATGCCGAGATACAGTTGAGCTTGGTACTTCCACTATAGAGCTCATCGGGTATTTTACGTCAAAGTATGCTTGTCAGATCAAGAAGATGTCGTCGACACGTTGACTGCCCTCACCTTACCCCATACAAAACGACTACGCAGAATATCAATAGCTTCACACCTTGTCCAAGTGAGCGTCATGGCAGCAGGCTCCAAAGGGACAATGCAGTCGACAGCACCTAGTCTACTGCTGTGGATCATTGCAAGACCTGGACCCATGTTCACCCGCCCACGCACACGGAATGATGACAAGCATGTATGCCGTCGGAACAAATCAATTGTGGCGGAGGCTTTACAGTAACTTGGTGTCTGCCAGCAGGGTCTGAAACGAACACATAGACAGCCATTGAGAGTGCATGGGGGCATGGGAGCCATCGAAGGCCGTATCTCTCTTGGATCAGGAGAACCGACATGGACCGCTCGACATCGATAGGTCCATTTGGGAGCGAAGGGCATGCCACGTCAGAGCGACCGAGTATCCGCAGAATGCAAGTCGCAGGCACTGGACTATCGAATGGGGGTGGCAAATGTGTTTAGCATCGCAGACTGACAGCACCTGTGCACCAAGCCAGGCTAGGGAAAAAGGGAGGGGGGCGAAAAGGCATCCAAGGCTTATGCACGATGAAAGTGTAGTTGGATATTTAGAGGTCGGAGAGAGGAGCTCGGAAGAGTCACCACCTGGCATCTGTTCCCTTAAACCCGCCGTGGATGGGAAAAGGGGGAGGAGGGAGGAAAGAAGCAGGTAATGAGACGCAGCTTGGAAGGGCTTACATGCTAAACAGCCATGATCCCTGTAGTCTGACGCCGTCAGCAGCAAGGCACAATGATGATGGTGGGCCTAACTCAATGACCCGGTGAATTTCTCTTGAATATTCAGCTGAAGGGTGATTATTAGCGGATGGAATGGCTACGACTAGTCCACAGTAATCTAGAGCTCTGCTCCTTCTGAGCCAACCCTTCATCTGATTCGATCTGCGGCAAATGCGGGGTATTCAGTTCGATGAACACGATCATGGATCCAGACATGATTTGCCGCTGTCGGACTTGCCCAAGCAGGAGCCCGAGCCTGAGCCGCACCACCACCACCACCACCACCACCACCTCTCCTTCTTTGAAGACAGTAGACACATCACGGCTCATTGATCCTACCGATTCACGCTCTCCCCCCCTTGAGTCCCATGGCCCAGAAGAATCGTGGCTCGAAGTGAACCTTAAATGCCAGACAAAGATAGGATAATTTCCCGAGCCGCAAAAGCATCTCAAACATACCTAGTACTTGCTTACCTATAGCTCCGCGAGGTGAAACCCCAGGTTCATTGGATGACAAGCGATCTGCTAAGATTCTCGGACCACCATCCAGTACGACCACAGACAAGGCAGAAGGGAAGAAACAAGCGACATACGCCAGTCCTTCTTGTCCTCTTTTTAGAAGGCTTCATCCGTTTCACCACCGTTGCATCGACTGCAGCTTGCAGACCCAGAACATGATACCATTCCTAGGGCAGGTATCACGTCCTTGGGTGTAAGTTTGCTGATTTGACAAGGCATTTATGCTTCAAATTCGCGCATATTGTAATTCAGATGCGCGACCATGGCCATGGCACTAGGCGCGCGATCCCAGTTGACCTGCCCTAGATGTGATCATCAATACTACTATTCTGATAGCACGGAGTCGTCGCAATGTATTCTGGCGACTGAAACAGCGTGGTTGACAAGAGTCCATGCAGCGATCGCAATCTCCAACCACTCGGCCAGGGAGATACTCTTAGGATTGTGGCATAGGAAATCCAGCCATTAAGCCATCCGCGATCGCTCTAGGGGCCAGGCCGCTAGAACCGATGTGATCATAGTAGTGCCCGTTATCGCAGGGCGGACAGGCATCAGTCATTCCTCGATCGGGAAGGTGACTGAAGAGGCCCCCGAGGAGCGGGGACCGGCTCCATAAATGGCAGCCGATCAAACCTAGTAAGTAAGTACAGTACCTCAAGATTGGAAGTTAGAGTTCAACACGGTTTGCGCAATACTTCCAAGCCTCAGTAAGTTTTTAATACTTGTAATTGGTGCAACCCTCAATGATAACAAAGCACGCAGAATAGAGAAGCAGTTGTCAGGTTCCAAGGATCCGTAAGTGGCACAGGTCTTAGCCAAGCGAAATATCAAAGCACCAAAGGATATAATGTGAGTCGTGGACCGTGAATTGGTGCTGTCTTCCCGGACTAGTGGTAACTTGCAAGGCACGGGAAGGCGGGACGCAGATACAAGGCTTCTTTTGGGGTGGTGTCTGGGCCAGGTTTATCCGGAGAACCACCAAGGAATAGTCATGCCGCGAAGGGGGAAGAACTGGAACTGGAACTGGAACTGGAACTGGAACACGCCAAATTGGCAATAAGCGCGAGAGAACACGATCGCCGAATCATGGCGCGTACAAGGGCCTGCACAGCATCTGCGCCAAGCACCACGGATAAGACTTTCACGATTTATGTCATCTCGAAAGCCCCTTAACTTTGTTTTTAGACGTCTCGGGGAGAGATGGTCGCACGACCGCTGGTCCGGAGGGAGTAGTTGGCTGTTGATTACTCGACCGATCAATGGAACAGGGGAGAATAGCTTGAAGCTGAGGAAACGTGGCGTGTCTGCCTTGCGCAGGTCCAGTTAGTCAGGAGATTAATCAATCAATGGTCTCTTCCCAGGGGAGATTGAAGGAGGAGAAGGAGGATACAGTATAGGGGAAAGCGTTCATCGTTACCTATATCATAGAACCACAATTATGGGAATAAACCCCCCCCTTTAGGGAGTTATGTTGAAATTAAAACACATCGCTCGCAGCCACCAATAACAATCTCCTTTTAATGGCTCATAAACTCCGGACATCAGGCCGGGGCCCCGAAACGTGGGACGCGAGTCAATCAATGACGACATTCGCCTTGGAAGAAGGAAAAACGTACTTAACAGAAACGCGTGGGCAAGTATCGATGGTTATTTCCCGTCTCAACTCCGCGCGTCTGGGATCTGAGTTTTGTGTGTGTGGGAGGAGGCGGGTACAGGCAGGCATAGAGAAAACAAAATTCGAGTTTTACAAGTCTGCAATAAAAGATTGAAGCCATGCGCAGCTATCAATAAGACGATATCAATTGAACTATCCCACCATTGACCGGTCAGTGACTTGACTTCACTTGCCCTTGCTTCATTGCTACTCATTGGCAGAGAGGCCTCCCGTGACCGCTGAATAATACTACTAACCACTAACTACTAGTCAGCTAATTTAGAGCATTTTGGCTTGGGGTTAAATGTGGAGTCGTTTATTTACACTACTATCGGGCCCGCTCTTCCCATCCTGCGCTAAGCCCCATCGCATCTAGAGCCGGTGTCTGTCTTTTCTTGTATCTTTGATCGTTCACCCGTACAGTATGTACCATTTGCCCCGTTGTGCTCGGTATGTAATTGCGATGGGCCCTTACACTGTATTCTGTCTTCGGGTCACATCTGATACCGTTCGGATCTGACAGAAATACCACCGCTTGAGACCCATCCATTCCCGACTGGCTGTCAAACGAATAAGACTAGGTAAGACGACAGTCACAAAAGAGCAGGGCCAATCTGCCCATGGTTGAGGCTCGCCGCTGCTTCGGTCGCCCGCGAACCAACCTAACCAGAAATAGTCATATTGTCTCGGGCCTCGATGGGCGTTTGTAGAATTTCGCGTCACCGGTTGCCCGGGGATCTCATCCAAATTAGTCAGATCTCGATTCGTCAATCTGATCAATGGCTCCATGGCAAACGTGGATATCACTTCCACCTGTGAAAATTATGTACAGTGCTCAGTACATACTACAGGACCTCAGGCAATTCATCCTTGGGGTGTCTGAATCATATGTTTGCGTTGTGTGCAACTAGTTAATCGTTACCTTTCTCGCACCCCCATGATGTTGGAGGCAAAGAAGAAGTGGACTCTTATGACGAAATCAAGACGCCAAACGAATGAATCTCAGCAAAGAGAAAACACTGGACAATCCCATTTTCGTCCACCACCACAAACTGTATACCGACTTAAGGAATAATTAGGTAAAATCGGCCGGCTGGGTGGATCGTTAGCGAGTGACGGTACCATAGTACTGGTAAGAAGTCAATTGAGGCAAAGTAAGGGCTCAATCGTGTGTGATAGATACACCGAAAAGAACGATGAATAGACTAAACTCGCTCACTGCGCACATGTGCTCATTCAGCTAATACGTAAAGGAACTTCTCGTAACACTCCTCCTGCCTGGGTAAGAGTTGATAGTAGTCTTTAAATCGATCACAAACCCTCCGTTGAGCCATTGAACAACCAGAGAACTATCAAGATCGACCAGAAATTATGTATCAAATCATGTCGACAGCGCAATCCAATGTGATACAGACTAGCCCGCGATTGCTATACATCGAAAATTGAAATGTTCTGTGAACCTTCCAGAACATTTCCCAATCCAACCGGGCTTACCTGACGCGTTCACCAGGCTTTCCCCATCTTCTGGCCTTTTTTTCTTCAACCTCTTTCTTGGCCTCGACTTTTTTTTTCTTTTCTGCTTGAATTGGCCCACTTCTATCACTCACCGTAACCGTTTGCCTCCCGGGCTACCGCTAGTTTGTGTGTGTGTGTTCCCCGACCAACGCCCACTTTGGGTCCTTTCTTGAAGGCCGGTTTTTCGAAAGGTGGATCTCCACTCCGTCGGAACTGCGGGGCTGGCTAGCAGAAAAAAAACAGCCTTTTCTTTCTATGGTAGTCAAACCTGGAAGGATTTCGCAGAGACCCCGGGTCGTCGACAAGTACTGTACTTTTCATGTGATGTGCTTGTTCATCAGTGGGTGCTTTCCCATGGATTATGACAGCGATGCTCAGACATGAAGATCTTATGTCGAGGAAAGTTTTCGATTGAGATTTTCCTTTTTTTGCAAGTGAACTCAATTGAGGAATCAATCCTGGTTCCAAGTCCTGGTTCCTTCAGGTAAGGAAAAAGAAAATTCCCATGATCCGCAGTGGGCTGGTAAAATTTCATGGAGCCGAATGCGGTGTGTTCAGGTGGTACAGAACACTAAAGCTTGGAAATTCACCGATACTAGAACTATACACGGTGTGCTTCGAAAGAGGTAGAAAGTCATGGGCCGAGGAGGAAATGGCATGACATTCGAAGACTTTTGACAGCTCTTCTAAGGGGGAGGGGAATCGAGAACAACAAAAGAAAGAAAGATACCTCCGGAGAATGAAGTGAGGACACTATTCAATGTGTACGTGTACTCTGTATACTCAAACTTAGGATGTACTGGACAATAGTATTCCAGAACCAAGCTCTCCCCCGATGAAATAAGTAAAGATTGATATGTCAGGCAAAACCTTACGCACCACTGCGCATGCTTCTAGCTACATAGTACTTCATGCACAAGACGTCCACCCGCTTCCATATAAGACGCTTGTTGGTGGAGCAAGCAGGCAAGAAAGAAACCATATATACAATACTGTATACTCCGTACAATCGGTAAACTCGGTCCATCACTACCTCCATAACCTCTAGCGCTTGTGGTTTGGAGACGCGTATACAAATTGGGTTTCGGACCAGTTTGATGCGATCCAAAAATAAAGGATATCCCCAGGACTATGGCCCTTGCGTAGGTGATGGTTTATTGTGTCTGTGATGTTGGTATGAATGGCTACACAAGCTGAATCCCAATGATTGGTTGCCTGGCGATCATGGTGTTCATCGATATGCTCAGATGTTGCAGTACAGAGAGACCAGGGATGCCTATCCCTCCAGCCCTCAAGAATGTGTGTTATCTGCGAGTTCAGCCAGGATGAAGTTGCTTTGGTCGAGAGAGAAGAGGCGGTTGTAGATCGAACTGAGAGGAGGGAGGACGCTGCAGGTACCCAGCAAGGAGCGCGCGCTTATATTCACCTCGGATTGGATCTATAAGATCTTGGAATTTAGTCGCAGACTGAGAACTCTCTCACTCTCGCACGCGCTACACTTTTGAGATTGAAGTCGTCTTCGTCAGTCAGTCCCTTTTAGGTCCTTAATCCTCGAAAGGTTCATGCAACATGCTGGGGAAAAGCACCACGTCATTCCTACATCCGCGGGTAGTCTAGTGAATTGCAATCGGCAGGAATACCCTTGCATAAATAGTGATAAAGAAGTGAGAGTATGGCAACAACATGCATGTCAGGTTCCTCACGATGGATCGTACCTTTTTTTTCTTCTTTTCTCTTTCCTACCGGGATCTGTCGGATTTCTGATCCGCTTGACCCCATCGTTTGCCGTGATGCTGGATTTTTGGTCGAGAAGCGGCTAGAGGGCCGGCGCCCCTGTCCCATTCGGTCTGCCGGTACTATATCAGAATGATTGAAATGATAACTTACCGTAAGCTTTTCATGACTCCCTATACGAATAGCTGACCAATGTGCAAGTTGTAGAATGAATTTTTCTCCAACGAAGAGCGGTCATCTCTACTATCGACTATGTACTGTTCAATCCGTTGGAAATGGACACCGAAGCTCCGCGCTATCGAAATCAGCCGCCCTTTTACCCCTGACAATACATTGAAAAAGCTATCTAGAGTCTGGAAGGCGAAAGGTGTTCTAGAATCTAAACTGTGATGGGCTGATCCTCTAATCATCGACCCGTACACGAGAATCAATAATAATACATCAATATGGAGCACCGGCTGTCTAATCTCCGTAGGTACCGAGATGAATTGTGGGCGTTTAAGAGACAAGCAGAAGATGATGCTTCTATGTTTAGCATTCCATGCTCCCCGCTTCCCTCCCCATGGGAGAAGCACCAGATTACGTAGGAGAACATGGCGGCTAACTACCACGCACACAATATTTATGCTGCACATGTTATCCAGAATACCCAACAGGCACGTCTCGAAAGGACATTACATAGGTTACTTTAGTAGATAAATAAGAAAAGCATACAGTGATGCGATGGTGACTTCCGCTGTCTTTTGTCGGAGAGACCCTCCATCCCGCGTCAGTCTCGAGTGGCTGTGCTGTGCCCCCGAGTCGCTGAAAGAGATTGGCAGACCCATCCGATCTGATATCCACTTCCCTTGATGCAAGTCAACCAGAGCTTAAGTTATAGGCAGGGGGACCAAGGGTAATTCGTCCACCACCAGCCACTTTCGTCAGCCACTGCCCGCAAAAAGACACCGCGGTTCAGGTTGGGCTTGGTGTTGGTTGAGGAATCTGAGTTTACAGTTTGTCAGAGACAAAGCTCGAGAGAACGAGATGTCTGGCTGAGGGGATAAAGACGATCGAGTAAACTCTGTGGCGAGCTTTGCCTACTGTTATGGGTAGGGGGGTATACCTCGCGTGCGTTTGAGGTTGTTTAGCAAGGCAGCAAAGGAAGCCAGAAAAGATGCCACATGGTATGAACTTCTCAGCTCACCACAGTTGATGGGCAAAGTAACTTCTTCTCCCTTGCTTCTCTTTGGGATGTACCCGTGGCTGGGGCTGCGGGGATCATCTTCGTGACCAGCGGTCTCAAGTTGACCTAGATTCAACGTGTCGGCTGTTTGCCGCTAGAGCTCATATCTATACGGGGTTGAACAATAGTAAGAGGGGGGTGAAATCGTGGGACGTAGTAGTCCATAATAACCTGTGTATACGGTACGCTGGTCATTGTTATGGGGTGAGAGTTGATACAACTTCTTGATGTGGAAGTTTTGATCGCAGTATAGTAGATTGGGGGGAGAGTGTGGGGATCGTGTACGGTAGCTTGGGGGAATTCCCTTGTTCGAAGCAACCAGCCTCAGCGACCGGAGGATGAGGCGAACGTTCTATGGTAGGTTACTGTAGCTTTGATGGGCTATCAGACCTATCCATGAGACACCGGGATTGTTCCCTTGGTAGGGAAACGGACAGACCCCCGGGCAACCGAAGAAGAATCGATGGGAAAGCATAACCCCGCAAAAGAACAAAAAGAAGGATGATGAAAGTTCTACAGTTCATTTGCGTACTTCACTGAAACAACAATGAACCAGTATGCGGACGGAGTATGTGTGTCCATGGAGGAGGAGATGCTGGTGGAAATAGACGATGATGATGACATGAATTTTGATCCAACAAACTTGTACAAACGGTACTGAAGATAGTTTTGACTACGCCTGGTTTGAGCCCGCGCGCGTGCACTTTATTTCCTGTCAATCCCGAAATTCTCCTCTTCTTGGTTCATTGGGCAAGAATCAAAGAATCTACACAAGTTCTTTCGCTCGTGATGTTTCTTTTTTTTTCCTTTCCATATACCTCGGGATCCGGTAATTTTCCCCCCATCCTTCCTCTCATCACAAAACAAAGACATCAATTGGAAAACGACTTGGTCGAGAACACAAGCGGCCGATGGTTGTTCATGTTGATCGGCATTGATAGGCTTCTGAATGAGAGAGAGAGGGGATGGGGCCAGCAATGACGACTGGTCAAGAATGAACCGTAGAGGAAAGACACGACACGACACGACACGTTATACTGAGATCTAATGGTGAGGAGGACCAGGGTCGTGTCTGGCTTTTGAGCCAGTGAAAAGAAAATGGGTAGTCGATGACGGCGATAGGTAGTTGTGAGAAGTTCTTCCCGTCCTTCTCTGGGACGCGACCGCATGAATTGATTTTGTATGCGTTGTATGTATGGAGCAGGCTTTCTTCCATGAGTTACTGTATGTAGCATGATTACTGCCTACATACTGTATGTACTTACGAAGACAACGGAACCATACCGAAATGAAATGCCAGATTACGGGGCAGTAAGCAGCTAAAAAGAGGGTGCAAGAAAAAAAAAAGAAGAAGAAAAAAAAAACCTAGTCGGCTACTCCGCATAGTGGGTAAGCCGAGCGGTCGTCAAATGGCATTACGTTCTTATGAAGTTATGATATACATATGTACTACTTACTGGGTTGGAGGAGGAAAGAGGATAGATAGATCGATAGGGGAAAGTCGATCGATTATTCAGTGAGGGGAGAGAGAAATCACATCAATAGTCAAGTCATAGAGGGCGCGACTATCATACAATAGACAATGCGTGTGTCGCATATGGTACCCCATAGACCGCTCTCAAGGGAGAACTTCTTTTGGATGGGAATGATTCTGCTGCAGATTTTGGTAGCGCCAAATTAGAAAATTCCTGACCTGCTTGATCATTCCAAATATGATTGGTTTAAACAAATTTATCTTGACATCAGACATGGGTTTCAAGGTAGGTCTACTCTAACAAGAAGTTGGTCATCAAGACCGGTTGGAGCATCAAGATGAGAGGCCACGAAGGGAGAAGAGCAGCCGGGGCCAAGGACCGGAGATGTTCCTGGCCTGAATCAGGGAGGGCAATGGCTGGCGTAGACTGGCTGGTGAGCACGGAGATCACCCCACCCACCAGTCCACCCAAGTCCTGAGGGAGCGCGCGTGCTGGGGAGGGGGAAGGGGGGAGTTGAGGACTGGTTGGAGTTGCAGGCTCAGGCTTATAGTACATGATAGTAGGCGTAGGCTTAGGCTACCTTTAGTGAGGATGTGGTCCTTTTGGGGAGGCAACAAGAATGGTGGGAGAGTGTGAGTGCAATCTAGAAGCCGCCATCACAGACAGATCATGTATCATCTTCTCTCCATACATAACTACAGACTGCCCAGTATAAGTGAACAAAGACACTGCAGAGCAATGGAAGTAAATCCTCCACTTCTCCTTAGCTTGGTTGGCAACGTTAGAAAGACATGCAATTGCATGCTTATCATTATTGAATCGGTCGGTCAATAGGGAGCAAAAACAGCCAAAGAATAATAATGAATGCACAGTAGCTACCGACTAAGTATCGACTACGAAGTAGTCTACCCCTCATGGACCAAGGCTGGCTCGGGGCTAACAAGAACTCGACCCGGACGGAGCATCCTTGCGCGATGGACGGTACTTTACCGTGTTCACCCCAGAGAACAGGCAGAGGCAAGAAGAGACAGGCAGCAGACATACAGACAGGGTATTTGACTTTCACTCATACAGTAAGGGTTGCTGCTTACTTCCTTGTGGCTCAGGCCGCATTGAAGGAGTAGGAGAGAATTGCCCTTAAGACGTCCTACCTAGACCGGGCTAACCACTAGACTAACTAGTATAGTATCCGCATATGAGGGTTCCGGTTTGACCAACCTTTTGGTATGATCCAGTAATTTGCTGCAGCGACTACAGCAGCGCCCGCCGGCGCGCCTCCCCCCCGACCGACCTCCTTATGTCAGGCCTGTTCCACAACTAATACACTACTGGTTGGATCTGGATGGAAATTCTACTTGCGCCATACGTTTCACAGAAAACGCGAAGCATTTGTTCAATCTGATACTGAAGGCCAAAAGGAAGGGAATGCGGATGGGACCATCCATTTCAGTAAAACCAGCAAACTGCAATCAGCAACCAGCAACAAACCAAATGTACTGTACATACAGTACAGACACTCCCACAATTCTTGGGTCGAGTATGAATTAGAAGAATTGACATTTCCATGGCAAGAGTAAAACCAAGGCCAGCCAGCCAGTCCAGCCAGCCCAGCCCAGTCCACAGCCAACCTTCAACTGTGCCCGGCGGCGGTAAGGAAGGTAAGGAAGAGGTATTGTTGAAACCAGATGAAACCAGAACTGGTCTATCCATACATACTTTACTGTACACTGTACACATACTATACATACAGGACATACTGTACGGGTACCTCAAGCAGCCCGCAGCCCGCCCGTAACCCGCTCTTTCATAGTTAGTAACTTCCGGGACCTCGGGACACAGTACCAATTACCACGGTCGATACGTGAAAAGCGTCATGGTTTACCATACATTGTGGGCAAGCTAACCTGCAGCGATCCTCTCGAGAGAGTTCTATCTCCGGGCCACTCATCCCATCTCTTCTCGTTCTTCTCTTTTCTTTTCTTTCTACTACACCCGCCTGGAGAGAGAGAGAGAGCAATTCCTCCTCACTTTCCTCTCCTCCTAATTCTTCTTATCTTCACCTCTCCTCCCTTCCTTTCTTCGTCCTCCCTCCTCCTCCTCCGCCGCCGCCGCCCCTTTTCCTGCCATCCCGTCAATTCATTTGGAGAGATCTGAGACTGGTCCCCAGGCCTAAGATCCGGTTGACTGCACTATAAACAGTCAATTTCATCTGTCGCCCGTTGCACCAGCTCTCCAGTCGAGCCGTGTCCGTCAGCTCCTGCTTCGACGTCTTCTTTCGACGTTTGTTAACTCAAACGGCGAATTCCTCCCCCCCTCCCCCCCACATCTGACATCCGGTGCCTACCCCCGTGACATCGACCGTTGGATTCCCCTGATTTCAGCTCCTGCCGGTTAGAAGAGCGAAGAGAAGGGTTCTTTTCTGTTCTTTTATCCGAAAGCTTTGTGTGTACATGCTTCTATTTTGGTTGTGATTTCCTTAAAGGTGAGGCGTCAAAATTTTCCTTCTTCTCTCTCTCAAACCCCCCTCTAGCGATTGCCATGGCTGCGTTTGCATCCGATGGCAAGCCCACTGGTGGATGCTCGGATGGGATGTGGCCTCAATTCATTGTGAGTACGGCGAGATGTTCCTGTCAGTGCACGGTCAACACCTTTTTTGAAGTCGGCTCGTGTCAAGTCAGCAATTGCCCGCAGCGGATCTTCGAAAGTATCACGTTACGGTCCCACGAGCACTGGTCCAGGCTTGATCCTACTCCTCACACATGCGTCTCCTCGATACTTCGATACTATTGAAGCCTGGGTTGGATGTATGGGAGAGATGAACTGTGTCTTGATAGAGGGTGGAGGACAATTGGTCGTTTAGTTAAGACAAGAGAGCCATGCTGCAGAGGTTAAAGGGTCAGAGTTACCCCCTCTCGGAGTGAACTTCAGTCAATTCAACTTGATGCTGGCCGGAAGAGAAACGGGTTGGTCTATCAACTCGGTCCGAAATCAAGGGCTGCTCATGTGCTTGCGTGGGAATGTATAGGCCCTTTCCCGCATACTCGGAGGGGACGATCTCAAGCTTTCGACGACGCCGAGATATCCAAGCAATCTTACCACTGCAACTCTACACGCAATCATGAGAAGCAAACGAAAGCATTGTTTGAATCTGACGGCTAACTTGTTACCTTCTCCTTGCTAGGAAACAATTGTCTTTTTCTTGATTAATTTTCGCTTTTGGCCTCGATATAGCCTCACTCCTTTCAATGTGGATTTTGGCTTTCTAGCGCTTTTCGCATCTCACAACTTCATTCCTGTCCTGCACAAGAACGTTCGAAAGGATACTGAATAGCCGACTGTACGTTGTGATCATTCTCATTGCACCTCGATTCCCCCCTGACGATCTCCCCACCCCTTCACAGGGTCGTGCCTTTACTCCTGTTTCCACATTCCGGAGTGCCCATAGGCTTGCCAGTCCAAGAACCGGTTCTTTGGGCGAAGGCGTTCAGTCGCACTTCGTCTTTCGAATTGGTATCCTCCAGAGATCATCTCGCCGGGTCATTCTTGCGTCTTGGCCCTGCCTAGATGCCAGACACGCCGTCACGGTAAGGGTTGCATCGTGCCCTCTGCCCGAAGGCCTTCTATCTGGGTTAGTACCTTTTTATCCCCAGGGAGTCCCCCTTTTCACCCTCGACCTTGCTCTCTCTTCTTCCCTCCTTGGGCCTTCCTTTCTCAACTACAAGCCTTTCTTTAACATCTTATATTTCCTTTTACTTCTCTCTTTCTTGCATCACACACACTCTTTTTCACTTTCTCGTCGTTATTTTCCATTGTCTCTCTTTTCTAATCTTAATATCACGTATACTAATTTTAACTTCATCTAGCTCCGGCCACTCAAAAGAAGGCTTTCCACCAGCTGCCTGACTATCCTTTCCCTTTCCAGTGCTCGGACTATCGTCATCTTACTGGACACTTTCTAATATTTCCAACTAATTCCGTTCATTAATCCCCACACCTAATTCGGCGACTGTCACTCTCTGAACTCCGTCGTTCCATGATAGAGAAGACCATCTATCAGATCCACTCTTTACACTAATCATTCGGATCGTTATCATCACCACCAGTCCGACAACATGGCCTATCAAAAGCGTCCTGCCTCTAGCTATCAGCCTTGCGATACCTTCTTTGTGGAGTCGTATGACGACTTCCCGGCCCCTCGCATGGAATCAAAGGAGCATGCAAGACTGATTGCCCGAGAGCGTCAGTATGCCATTGCGGATGAACTTTCCAAGATTACTAGCGAAGAGTTCCGTGATGACATTCTGGCGCACATGCTGGACATGGATGTTAGTTGTCACTTGACTGGTTGTGAAATAACTGTGGCTAATCTTGACCTTTAACAGACCGCCACCCTCCCTGACGTTGAGTCGATCGATATCCAAACCGAGATTCAATGGTTCATGCGTCCCTACCTGCTCGATTTCCTGATTGAAGCCCATACCGCCTTTCAGCTGCTGCCGTCTACTCTCTTCCTGACCATCAACTTGCTCGACCGATACTGCTCGAAACGTGTCGTCTACAAGAGACACTACCAATTGGTCGGGTGTGCGGCTTTGCTCATTGCTGCTAAGTATGGTGATAAGAAGGATCGTGTTCCGACCATCAAGGAGCTTAAGTCGATGTGCTGCTCGCTTTACGACGATGACATGTTCATCCAAATGGAGTGGCATGTGCTGCAGACTTTAGGGTGGACCATCGGTCATCCCACAATCGACAACTTCCTGCAAATGGCTGTCATGGATTGCCCTTATGACGCAGAGGTTGAGCACCTGTCTCTCTACATCGCGGAAATCTCCCTGTTCCATCGGGAATTTGTCTCCAAGCCTTCTTCCGATCTAGCCAGAGCCTCCTTGGCTCTTGCACGGTGCATCCTGAACCGAACTCAGCCTCGTCACACTGAGTGGGCTTCTCAATACGACTCTATGACACTAGTGGGATTGTCTCAGCAATTACACCAGCCCTCGCAGGTGCTCTCTAGGAAATACTCGTCGGCCCACTACTCGCGAGTGTCGAAGATCCTGGAGCAATTTCTCGCCCGCCAGGCCTCCGTCGCGAGCTACACGCCCCCTAGCCCGCCCTCCGATGTTGTTCCGGCCGAGTCTAAACCCTATGAAGGAGAGATTGGTCTTGCTACGCCCCAGAAGGCCCCGCAATCATCCACTATGGCTCACGGCTACATCACACCGCCAATTACTCCTGAAAACGAAGTCTTCGCCAACGGTGGTAATCCCACCTTTGCCAAAGGAGTAGCTGGCACTAGTGCCTGCTCACCGTCACCCACCCCCTCCCCTAGTGTACCATACACGGGTGCTCCTAGCTACGCGCAGGAGGCTACATATCAACAACAATATCTCCAGCCTCAAATGTCGTTCAGCACCGGCTACTGAACTTGATCTGGCTGGAAACAATCTCCGTCGATAGTATATCATCACCTCGCTCGATACCTAGATTCAATGTGCCTTGCGCCTTGTGCCATATTTGCCGTCTCTGGTTTACGATCTATCCTCGATCCAACCACAATCAATCTGCTGAGAAGGATTGTCGTTTTTTCTTTATCCACCTCCACTACCCTCTTCCTTTGTTCCGTGTCTAAAAAATTGCATACCCATCTTTCGATTCGCATACCATCTCTTGGGTCTCCCAAGTTGCATCTAGCTCGTTTGTCATCCTCTTCTATAACTAGCATTGCAAGCGCGAGCTGTTGAATTTTATTTGCATTTCACTGTGTTTTCTTTCTATTCCCCCGCCTCGAAGACCCAGTTCAGCAACGCAGATCATTAATTCTGCAGTTGCGGGGCTCGACGCTGTTGTGCTTTTCCTCTTTTCTTCATTCCCCCCACTTTACATCTGTCACTCGTAAAGAACATTATTGTGGCTCAAGCTCTGACCTCTCTTCCTCATTCGGGCGGGATCGTTTCCATGCTTTTGTTAGTATGACCGCCCGCTTTCTTTTTGTGATGTCGCTGGATGAAGGAGAGAGGTCCCTTTCCAACAGAAAAAAAAAAGCAGAAAAGAGCTCCCTGTCAAGTGCAAAACAAACCAGACAGCCAAATATACATTTCATATACAACAATAAAAAAAAACACAAGACAAGGGAGTTCGCGAAACCCAAAAACAAACCACCACTATCCCATAGTTTTTGTGCTTTGAAATGCTTTTGGGGCGACTGCTTGCCCTTTTTACACATAACTCCCAAATACCCTTGCTTGCACCTTTTCCCTACAATATACACTCTACACACTCCCCCACAGGCTATCTGCAGAACATACTACCAAAGAAGACAACAAGAGAGAAAAAGAAGAAGAGTGGCTAGATGGAAACAGATTTATTTGACGGAAAAATCACTTCCGCTTCCCATCGAATACTATTCCCTTTTTTTGTGCCTTTCGTGTCTTTGCGCGTGGTATCTCGAAAGGAAATCTTCTATACATACTACATTTACATGATTATTCTCCATACGAATAATCAAGCTGAGCTCGTAGACTCATTTCCCGTGGTTATTTGCCCCCTTCACCGAGCGCAAGTATGGACTTGCTTTCCCTCTCGTCGAGGACGATCTTCATCTGTACTCTCCACATCCTGTACTTGCACTATGTTTGTTTGGTATGGCATTGCTATGCCTGTTGTTTTGATGTGTTGGCAAGTCGTCCGTGTATCCAGCCCGCTGTGGTCTTCCCTTTACCCCCCCTCCCCATCCCCGGGCCTTTTCTGGGAATGCAAACGCCGGCGAAGGGTGGTCAAAAGCTCTTACCTCCCATTCTCCACATCCGATAATTCCATCAAACAATCCCCCGTGGACAAAAACAAAACAGGCTACCGACTATCCTACTACATCAACTAGAGCAATTCGATAGAAGTAAGGGGCCGAGATCAACCATCATCGCTACATGGCGCGCTTGACAAGTGCGGAACCGAGGGTGGGATGGATGGCAGCGATATTGACATTTAAGGATCCCGGCCTGAGGCAATACACGATGGTCTGGCAAGACAAACCAACCAACACAACTACAAACCCATCAAGTGCATTCAGTACTGACCCATGGAATGGCCACTCCTACCGTGATGATTTGACTTGATATGTATATACTACGACGAAGCTTTTGTAATAGTGGAGTACAGAAACTCCAAAGTACATACAGTACGGCACTGTTGCACGTACACATAAGCAACAAAGTAATCATGAATCTTCGCTGCCCGCTCCGTCCCATCACCCCTTACCTCAATCTTACTACGAGTACGTACAGCAGACACACTCATAAATCCCAAGGCGATGCTTCAGTGGCAACTGTCGAATCAACTGTATTCTGTGATGTACATACAGACAGACATACATACATACATCCGGGCCGCAACCCCGAATAGTTCAACGCTTGGGAAAAGGACGAATACTACAGAAATAAAAAAGTGGCAGAACTCAAGACCAGCGAATTAATAGAACGCCAGTTGTAATTTCCCTTGAAATATCTACCAGAACCCGATTGGTCAGAGGAGAAGATCGAACGAACCATGTTTCATGCAACAACAAAAAAAACAGGGAAGAAAAACGGCAACAAGAAGATTTAGAATAAATTGACCCAGAACCTGCTGATTTCGGCTGAATACGGCATACATATCGTGACGCATCAAAAGTCTCGTTGCAGTGTTCAAGCGTGGTGATGGATGATGGATGATGATGATGGATGAACCGTGATTTATCATAGCAAGGGGATGAAAAACAAAATGGCGATTCTCGCATCGTCTTCATCTTCTTCCTTGTTTTCGTTCTGGAGTCATGAGACTCCTCCTGTCTTTAAGCAAATGAGTATTGGCAGTTATGGAACGACCGTACGGTCTGTTGGACCATGTATGGACAGTCTAAGGTCTGTCTGTTTGTCAAGGACGCGTGTTTCGGAGCATCGGCTCGCTATGCTGTCGATTCTGAGTAACATGAAAGATGACGAGCCTGGCATATCCGACATCTGCCAAGCCGAGGATCGGATGAATGGAGAGAGAAATGGGTCGGTAGAGCCAGGATCACTGCACTGCAGTGGGATTCCTCAGGCTGGCGCCCGAATGTCGACGGGATAACTGTGGCGCACCTGCCGAATTGGCGGTGATACTGTGCTAGCCGAGCCAGTTGCCAAAGGCTGCACTGCCGATAGCGAATGATGGGCATTGGCCAGTTTTCGTGGTGTAGGGTCCGGGTACTTTGATGGTGACATATGGCGGATGATAATCGCTTGGCAAGCAATTACCAGGACCTCTAGTAGCTTTGTGCCGAGACAATTGCAGGCTGCAGACGTTAGCATTGTAATCGAGTCAACGTACCAGTGCAGAAGAAGCAAGTATCGTCCAAGGTACAGATGCCTCGGCATTGTTACACAAGGGTGTAGTCTCTGGGCTTGGCGAGAACAAACGAACAAGCAAGGGACGACTTACAGGACTGCTGAGCATGCTGTTCCGCTTATTCCGGCCCTTCTTAATATGGTTCTTCAAGGCCGTGGAATCCAACGGTTTCAAGAGTTCGAAACTACACAGTAATTCACCTGAAACAGACATGATGGCTCCCCAGTTATCGAATTCACCGCAATACTAAATCCAGAGATAGTCAGTATCATGAAAAGCATTGAAACAAATCGACTTCGAAATTCACTCACGTTAGGCGCAGAGAAGACAGTAACCAGAATACGGTCCTGATAGAATTCATAGCCATCCTCGACCACCATGTGCGCTCGACACACCAAATCAAAGTCATGCCGTTGCAGGAAATTCATAATGACCTGCTTGCCGAAGCAGTAGCTGACACCACGCTCGCTCGGTTCCCAGTCTTCCTCCATATCTGCTGGATCACTCCACAGAAGATCGTTCAGCAGTCCATAGTCCGGTACATCGGTCGGGCGGGCGATACCTCGGATGTCATCCATATGGGAAAGACTCGGCGACAGACCACCATGGACACAGAAGATCTTGCCAGCAACTATCGCAGCAATTGGGAGACAGTTGAAAGTATCGATGAATGTTTTCCAAGTCTTGATGTTGCAACGCCGTTTGCACTCGTCATAAAATCCATACACGCGAGTGACATTGGCACACTCGTGGTTGCCACGCAGGAGGAAGAAGTTCTCGGGGTACTTGAGCTTATAGCAGAGCAGAAGCAGAATTGTTTCCAAGCTCTGCTTTCCACGATCCACATAGTCACCCAGAAAGAGGTAGTTTGAGGCAGGGGGGAATCCACACATCTCGAACAGCCTAATGAGATCGGTGTACTGACCGTGGACATCTCCGACAATCTTGACGGGGGCCGACAGCTCCAGAAGAGCGGGCTGGGAGAGGAAGAGTTCCCGTGCGGCGCTACAAATAGCCACGATCTCTGCATTCTTCAAGCAAACGGTCTTGGTAACCTTGGTCGAGTAGCCGGCATCCAGGAGTCGTGAAATCATGTCATCCAGGTCGATCGACTTCAAAGCACCCATTCCCATTCCCGGCGATCCAGATGTTTCGTTATTCATCGGGGTGTTCATGATGAAGTCCAGGATCGGATTCAGCTGGTTCTCCCTCTTGATGAGAATCGATTCGCCAACTTTCTGTGTAGAAGGGCCCTTAGGGGCAACACCGGTCGGGGGAGCGTCTGACACGAGGTCAACCTCCCCACTCTGCTGCATCGCGTTCACATCTTTATGGCCTCTTTTCAAACTGGTCGACAGGGACGGCGACGGAGGAGGTTCCAATGAGTCGATTTTGGAAGCGGCATCGTCAGCAGCAGGGGACTGAGGAGCGCTCAGGTTGGTAGAGCTGCGCCTACTTGCCGCGGATTTGATCGAGCCAGCATCCGACTTATCGGTCTGGCTTTCCGTCTGATACAGAGCAGATGTGGAGGCGCGGGGACTGTCGCTGCTACGAATCTTAGAGCGGATCGAGCCACGAAGGGAGCGAATGGATTCTTTGGTGTCAGAGCGAGAAAAGGATGGATAAGATTGCAAAGAATCGCCAGGGCCATTATTGCCCTTGGAATGCGATTGACCCATTACTGCAACGGCAAAATATCTGCCAAGCTCAATCTCAGACGCCCGACGATGGATGGGGATTCAGCAGAGGAGCACCAAGCCCTGCTAGGTGCTGGAATGCTAGCAGGTGTCTTGGCCAAGTATACCTCCGAGGGTAGGTTTAGGAGTTATAAGGAAGAGGAAAATCTTTCGCTGATGGTGGAGTCGACAGGTCAGTAAATTGTCACGAGGGCAGTTGATGACCACAAGACACGGCGATGGGAAGCAGTAGTCGGGAGCCGGGCACGATCGATGTTTGTACGGGAATAAGGGATCCAGCCCTTCGAGGTGACGCGAAGGAAAAGGGGAGTCAAGTTCGATTAATGGCGCAGAAGGAATTAGAGGCAGGAATGGATGGACATCGAGTTTGGGGGAGACGAAAGCATCAGCCACCGAGAGCTAGTCGTCGGAAGGATAAGCTCCGATTCGCCGAGGAAGCTCCTAAATCGCGACCGTTAGGAGTTAGGAGGGGAGGACGAAAGGGCAACGACAGGGCGGCGGGAAGATGAAAGATAAAAAATGAACACTAGTTCATGGCAATACACATTCGAGAGAGACACTAGAAACCTGGGGGAAAGGGTTACATGTGGAGATAGGCGGTAGGTAGTAGGTAAGATGTTCAAACGGAGAATTTAGGTAAAGTTTTGGGAAGGGGGGGGGGGATCTGTGATCTGTTTCTGACGGGGGGTGGGTGTAGTGGAAGATGTGGGAGGGGAAAATGATAAGAGTTGTGGAAACGGGCAAAGATGCGTCATCACACGGGGGGGGGGTGGCAGTGGAAAGAATGGGGGCAAAACCAAACCAGATTAAAATACTCACTCTCACACACAAGCCACAAAGGATAAGGTTGAGACACCTGAGCTACTGGAAGAATCAATACCAATGATGATAGTGGAATAGAAGCTTGTTGGTGGTGGTGAAGGAAGAAGAAGAAGAAGAAGGAGAAGGCGAAGAGAAGAAAAAGAGAAACAGAGAAAAAGAATTACTAGGTAACTTAACTAACGGTGTGGAAAGAGAAGGCTGGAGTCAACTTACTTTACTTGTAGACTAGTTAGTTAAGTTAGCCTTGGCCTAGTGAAGAGTGAAGGTTCTCGCCTCAAGACCCAGGCCTTACTTTCCACTCAGTTAGTCTACTACTTTTGTACTGTACTAAGTACAGTACGTTAACAGCTCGGTTCAGTTCGCTTTTGGTCTCGAATCCTGCAGCCAACAACGGGTGTGGCATGTCCGGATTAATCGGTCGGCCCGGAACGGGGAAGCTTAAGCCTGAGAGCTTTTGTAGCAAGTAAGTTGCCTGAGGAACAGGAATAGAGCTGCCTGAATGGGTGGATGGATGGATGGATGGATGGATGGATGGATAGATCGATGAATGGCGGATAAATGCTTCAGCAAAACTGGTACTTGTGGTAGAGAAAGTACGGTACGAGGAACCGCCTGCTTATTATAGCATACACTCATACACTCATACGCTCAGTCAGGTATGATGATGCTGATGATGCTGGTGCTGATGCTGATGCTGATTTGTTTTTAATTGTGGATGATGGTGTGGGGGGGTTCTTTGTCACTGTCCACACAATCTTATCGCCTCAGGTCAAATCTTACTTCGATCCAGACTGCCTGAGTCCCCATCCGACTTATTTATAACACTGGTCACTACGGTGAGATCGTCGATGACATTATGACTGTTTCATTCTCCTCGATCCCAACAGACTTTTCATGAGATCTAGAGCATTTATCGAACTAGAACACTGCTGCTCTACGTAAAAGGCACATGGTTGGTCTCTTCCCACCGCGTCTACCCTCCAAGGCCTTGGCTTCGTTCCTTTCCCCAAATCATAGGTTCTTCGTTCTTGGAATGATGCACGGAGATTTCAATTCTGCCTGGATCCCGGACGCATCAATCATCTTCTGATGATCACCGACAGTCAGCCTCCAGAACGCTCCGACTACACCCGACTCGCCGTCCGGAGTGATCCACTCGAGGTGGCTAGATATAGATACACGATGCCGAACTACAAGCCATAACCTTGTTGTTCCACGATGGCGATATCGTCTCCAACCCCTCGCGCGGCCATCTAGCCCGGGCTGGTCCTGTATCACCCCCGTTCGAGTGGAAGCAAATTTGCGAAGGCAAGGATCATGCGCTACGAGATACCCTTTAAATCACCTCAACGATGCAACAGCCAGCGGTATACCAACTGCAGGAACACCGCCATTTCGACCACAGCCCCGTGGTGCATGGTCACGACGGTGGCTGCTGCTGCCAAGCCCATGCACCCTGCGCCAAGCACCAACGACCTTGTCTGAATATTTCTCCTAACCACGTTGTTGTTGTTGGAGTGCTTGAGGGCTTTGCCTTGGCTCGCACAGCAGCTCAGCTGGGGAACAGGGAAACCCCATATTCTTCTTTAAGAAAGCTCCTCCCTGAAAGCGAGGCATATGTGGGCCTTTGGCACAGGGTCAACGTGCAGACTGCTTCGGCTCTGTGCTCTACTCATGCGTCTCCTGGGTTACCATGAGGTCTTCATCCCCCTCCCTTCCACGAATTCTATCTCAAAATCATCCCCCTTCGCACCATCATCATCCCAGATAGCATGAGTCTAATGTAGTGTTCGTGTTCGTGGCTTGGAGCATCTCGTGCCGCAGGGTAGTCAAGCTTCCAGTAGTCTGTCTTTCGATAGGAGATCACAACCTCATTATGATCGGAGTTTCTCCCGCATACGAGCCAGTTGCGGGGTCTCTTCCAACTCAATTTTAGTAATATATTGACCGGGGACGACCACCAGCCCGATAAACCGACTAGTCATGGACACTTTGATATTATTTTGCGCGATCCCCGCGCTTTCTGCGGCTAGCTCATTCGCATTCGTGGCCGCGTCTCGAACGGCGGAGGGAGAGGGATACCGGTACTCGTGAGTATTGGCCAGGATGATATTTCGTGCCTAATGCAAGAAAGAGAGACAACATCAAGTCAGAACCAGAATCCCAAGTTGAACAGCGACCCCAAATGAAAATCGATGAATAAAAATTCTCGTATCTTTTCCGCCAATTCCGACCCCAACAAATCATTCAAGCGAAGAGAAAGAGAGCACTTACCGCATCGGTGCACTTGAAGGTGCCCACGAAAATGCGCGTGTCTGTCGCGTGCACCCGGAGGGTTCGACCGATCAAGGAGTCCAAGTATTGCACTGCCGTGTTCTCGTCCATGATTTGTATAGCTCTCTTCCTTTCTTCTTTCTCCGTTTCCTTTCGGATCTTTATTGAACTTGTCCCAGTCGGGCTAACCAGCTTGACCTCACAGGTGAAAGAGCCGGGGGGGGTGTTGAATGCGACTACTCGCAGGAGAGAATTTGGCGGTCTGGACTGTTCTGCGTTGGCCGATGCTAAACGAGACTCGACTCGAGAGGGTAACAGTTGCCTGGGGCGCAGTAGTCGGTCGGAAAATATTTGGGCGGGGTTTATATCTTCAGCTGAGGCGAAGGCTTTCCTCGAAGCTAAATTGGGCGTGTTCCGGGTGGGTGGTCCCAGGTTAGTCCTCGGAAGGAGAAAGATGGTCACCCCAGCGTAGGAGCCGCTGGAGACCTTAGGCATTATTGCTCCTCCCCCGCATGTGACACCCGAAACTGGGCGTGTGACTACCACTTGCTGTAGCTTCAGCCACCCATTGTTCGTCAAAAAATCTTTTGATTCTAGCAGTTCGCTTGGGGAATCAAGAAACCTGGTCTTCTCAATATCTTGTTGATTATGATCATTATGCTCAAGCCTCCTCGTGTCTTGTACACGTTGATGAACTCCCAAGACTACCGAATAACACGGAACTGCTGAAACAATACTAGGTCTTGTCTCTTATGGTACTCATTGTTCCATTCAGACAAATTGTATAAGACATTAATTCAGTTATTCCCCGCGGAAGCTTTGTATTCTAATGCTCAATAGTATTATGTAGATATCATTCACATAGAGGCTGCGTCCGAAGCCGCGGCCGTCTCAGCCTTCCAAGCCACATCAATAATGCAAGCAAGGCCAGAGACATTCAAGCTCGTTTCGGAGCAAGAACACAGCTTTTCAATAGATGCTGTGAGTTTACAAATGAGTGATGTCATGCAGTTATTGTCCAAGACAAGACGCATCAGCTTGGGGTCTGAATAGAGCCGACGTGACCAGCAACAGCCGGTGAGACAACCCCACTGTGACGTAGTGTAAGGTTTGGTATCATCGCTAATTGAAAAGAGATTGTCGATTGCGACATAGAAGAGATCAGGTTTTTCGTTTGGCGCTCAGAACCTAGGGTGTCCCATCCAGGCGAGTCCGCCAGCTGGTACTCTGGACGAGCAGTTCGACTCATCACTAGCCGACTCCATGTCGACATCCATATCAGTATCCGTGGTCTGAGAAGCAGGGCTGAATGTATCGCTATCCATTGAATGTCCCGGAGCCGAGATCGGCATACTGTGAAGATGCACAGATGTCGCGCCAAAGAACGGAGTATCGCTGGTCTTCGGCATGAGGCTGTTCGGGTGCGATTTATTGGATGATGATGGGCAAGGACGGAAGAATTTGAGTAACGTCTGCTGGCGCGGGTCGACCGTCTCAGGGGATAGTGTTGGTTCGTGATTCATTTGTTCTTCCTCATCTGCAAGCGGAGCGGCTCTTTGTTGCTGTTGGGCTGTGAAAAGCCACCGAAGTGTGTTCTCTGAAAGGTGTAAGTACAATGCCAGGACGATGAGAGCAATCAACAAGCCTTACCATATACAACTTTCTCTTCTGGGCGGTCGTTCCTGAAACGCTTTCGTGTCCGACTGTTCAAATGCTGGGATGGTTCCTCCCCCTTCCAGAAGCCCCCAATCGAACCGAAGGGGGCATTTTGTGATTCGAGGCTTGGAAATGAAGCTTTGCGCTTGAGGGACATGATGATGACTTGAGGTCTCAATTGCCGATTGCAAGGTCGATAGTGTCTCGTCCGGTCGAGCAATGCGATGTTGATCGAAATAGTATATATACGAACGTTATGGGAGCAATTGTGAAAGATGGACCTGGTAGATAGATGAAGAACGAGGTAGAGCAGCTCTTCTAATATATAGGCTGAGGAGGAGAACAGGGCTGGGGTAGAAAGCCTTTCCGGGCGTGGTTGGTCGAGACGCCGGCGCGTCGGATCGCGGAGAAAATGAAGGCGAGACCGCGTCGCACTACATGAAATATGCGCTATTCCTATTTGGGGGTAAATTGACTGAATCCCGTAGTTTGTGTCGATTGATTTCTCGATCTATACTTCACTGCCCTGGATAACTTGATTATTAGCATTTATTACCCCCTCTATAAGACTTTAGTGAGCACATCGACTTGGAAGCTCACAGGTTTAATCCTAAAAGGAACAGTGATTCTAATACGGCGCATATGCAAAGGTGGTGCTCTAATCTCAAATTCAGGACAGGCGTATAAATTATGCCGAAAAGAAGACCAATATTTGCTTTACTAAGCCTTGGATCGGTCTCCAGTGAGCGCTGCCAATGCGCATGCAACTACTGGCTTCACAATCATAATTGCCATGGTTGTATTTATTTTCTATCCTGGATTACTTGAGGCCTACCATATGCGGTTACCACTTAACATTTGAGGAATGCCTGACCTACAATAACTTAAGACTCCATCAGGACATTCGATACTGACCTTGCAATGTGTATAATCGATCAAATGTTCATAATGTGTATAGAATGATCGGCATGCCGCCTTCGGTATACCGGCGGAGGAAAGACTCAAGTGTTGATAGCTGAGCGAGGCAAACTCCGCTGTTTTGTGCCTATGACGAGGGTAGTCCCACTTCCCCGCTTCTGCTTCATCAAGCTGTCTGTGAGACTCTGACCGACCGACAAAACACCTGCAACTTACCCAGCTCTTATACCCTCTTGCGTCTACACGCTTCGGTCTAGAGCCCAGATAGCCAACTTGCAGTTTTAGTCGAACATCTTATTGCTATACTCTTGCAGAGGAAGAAAATCAGCCCAGCATGCCGTCTCGCGAAGCCACCCATGCTGGTTCTTGGTATTCCGACAGCCAACACACCCTGACGCGTCAGTTGGACCAGTGGTTGGCTCAGGTCCCAGACGAGATCCCGGGTATCGGATCACTACCTGCGCCTGGTGCTCGTATTATTATCGCTCCGTATGTCCAAGCTAATGTGACTGTTCATCTTTTGACAGCATGCTGATTCCCCAGACATGCGGGCTATGCATATTCCGGGCCATGTGCGGCCCATGCCTATAGAGCCCTGGACTTGTCAAAGGCGTAAGAATCAAGAGTACCCCAGATGCCGACAAAGACTCACTTTGATCGCAGAAAACGGATCTTTGTGCTGGGACCCTCTCACCATCATTATCTGACGACACTTGCTCTTCCCGAGCTCACATCATACTATACCCCGCTGTCCGATGACCCTCTGCCGCTTGATACCGAGCTTATCGCGAAGCTCCTATCAACCAAAGCCGTCAAGCGTAATGGAACGAACATCTCGTTTACAACGATGAATGAGTCCGTCGATGAAGCGGAGCACAGTATCGAGCTCCATCTGCCCTACATCCACCGTCTTCTTCAACTCCAACATCCCAACAAGCCGACATCTCAGTATCCACCGCTAGTCCCCATCATGGTGGGAAGTACTACTGCTGCGACTGAGGAAGCCTTTGGGACCTTGCTTGCCCCCTACGTGCAAGATCCCGAGAACGCGTTTGTCATCAGTTCGGATTTCTGCCACTGGGGGTTGCGGTTCCGGTACACCTATCACGTTCCCCATGCGCCCAAACCAGGACCGTCTCTCCCACTCTCGGCCGACTCGCTCCCCCAGCCTGGAAACAACAACAACCACAGAGACGTAGAGGCAACCGTGGAGTCGGTATCCACCGGTCACTCCCTTCAGCGACGGGACCGTGTCCAACGCCACGAGCCCGCCATCCACGAAAGCATCTCTGCGTTCGACATTGCAACCATGGCGGCCATCACCACGGGCCGTGCGGCAAGCTTCCTGGACGCAGTCGAGCGGACGGGGAACACCGTGTGCGGCCGTCACCCCATCGGGGTGATCATGGCTGCCCTCGAAGCAACCACCAGTCGAGACGAGGGGAAGAAAGGCAGATTCCACTTCGTCCGATATGAGCGGAGTGCCGATATCACGGATGTGAACGACAGCTCGGTGAGCTATGTCTCGGCTTTCGCGGTGCTGTAGACTCCCACTTCTCTTGTTTGTCATCAATTGATAATATGGTCACGATTAGCCTGGAATAGTCGTCGGGATCCACTTTGCTGTCAAGTGCTCATCAAATGATATTGATCTATGCATCATTTCTATATCTACACGTCCAAGACTACCAGGTGCTCTGTATATGCGGTTCGATGTCCACGGCCATGTCAGGGTCAATAATTTCGAGTGTGTCGGCTATAACCCGTTTGAAATGAAGGATGCTGTACATGGTGAGTCGAAGTGAGTGAACTGATTTAATTCCAGCCGTAGTATCAAATAAGTCCGTACGCCCATAGAAATAAGCGCTGCGGGCCGCCCCTCTGAATAGGCCCTCCATTTGGGCTAGCCTGAGCGCTAAGGCCCATATGGAGTTCCCGGAGATCATTCAGTGTGAGCCACCATAACTCCAGCCTCCATTGACGCTTTTCCCCTTCGGTTGGGTCGGTTCGGATATCTCATCCTCCTCCGTCTCACCGTCTCTCCCCCGTCTCGTACTATGCAAGATTGCTCTTCACTCAGAAGACTCACGCCAGGAAGGTCAACAATTCGTAAAAAGGCTATCACGGCAGGCCGGGTCTCTCCGGGTCTATATTCAGACTCTCCTCTTACAATTTGGGATGCGTGGCTGCCTCCACAAACCATCAGTGCCACAACCTGATCACGTCGCCGATTGATTCAATTGTATGTCCCCCCAAAATCGACTATCGTTAATGGCTGCGGCATCTTGCCTCGAGTTCCTCTAGCAGTACTCTCACAGTTGTCTCTTCTGCTGCCCATCCGGCCAGTGACAAGCTCGTCTCGACAACAATGGAGTCCCGGCCTTTCAAACGACGCAGGACCAGACTAGCATCAAAACAAATATGATTTAATGGCTCACAGGGGCCTCTCTCTAGCCTCGCCGGGTCAGTCAACTACCAAGATCCGGCTGAATACTCTCAAGCTACCGCAAGTCACAACGATGATGAGGACAAGTCGCAATGTCCCAGCAATGCGGGTGCGACTGGGTTGGTGAGCACCGGGCCCTCATCGCTGTACGATCCAGTCATGTCTGTTTACAACAAGTCCGTGATACAGGCATATTGCGACTGCTGTGGCATGCTGCGGTGTCTTGGGAGTGGCCGCGCTGGAGTGGATCAATATGAAGGCGAAGAAGAAGCCCGGTGAGAAATAGTGCGTGGGATTTGAGTTTGGGCGTTACTTTTCTGGAATAAATAGAAGGACAATAATAAGGATGTTATGAATCTCAACATAGATATCTGTGAACTGCCCAGCGACGAAGTAGTCAAGTGCCGCGTGACACTGTTTGCAACTCCAGGAAAGGAAATCACAACAGAAGATAAGGCGATAAGATAGATGCCTGACGAGGCAGGGATCATTGAATGAATATGAGTAGGGAGTGGGCTATTCAAGGAAGACAATCCAGCAGGAATCACTCCGCTTCTTTCTCCGGCGGGATTTTGATTAGGCGACGAGGCTGTAATCTCCCTTTTCCCTTTGTCAGTCAACAAACAATATCCGACATCCGCCGAACTGAGCGACTGCTTATCGCCGTGTTATCTTTCTGTCATCTCCTTTCTATTGTATTTAGATGAAATTGAAGGTGAATCTCACCTCACCGACTTTCCTTCTAGATGATATGTCTTCCTCACCCTTCCATATATAACTGTGTCCCTTATGCTAAATCTCCAAGTATAATTCCAGCATAGACTCTTTCTTCCCCCATTCTCACGATGAACCTCCTCTCCGGTTAAACGCAGGCGCTTACATTCGGATCCCTCCCACTCTCTCGCCCCATTCCCCTCACTGACCCCCGCAGCCACGTACGTCGAACAAGATCTCGCGTGATTTCTAAATCGATCGTGTGGCTCAAATCGGCCCCAGTATACAAGCTACTGGGCATTTCTCGACGCGTCAGGCAGATAAACCAACCTTCCGAACTTATCATCAATTGGAAATCATGGACTATTGACAGTTGTTGCTGCATTCTTTTTCGGTCTCGCTCGTTCAATCTTCTGGTCAAGCATCATCTTGGTATACCCTCTATATTCGGGCCCAGATTCTACGGATCACCATGGCCAGGATCAAGCAGGGGATCTTCTCGTGGGAGGATGTACTGGCGCAACGGTATCAGAGTGAGTCTTCGACGCCCTACCCCCCTTACCCCCATGCTTAGTAGTATGCTTCTAATTCATGATTGTCATGTTCGAAGGCAATAAGCCAACCGCCCTTCCTCGGACCCGGCGATCCAGCAGCGCCCAACAGGGCCAACGTGTGTCGCAGCCGCAACAGCAGCCGCAGCAAAAGCCCGACTCTCGGGGCGAATGGACCTTCCAGCGGGACAGCGCCCTCCTCGCGAAGCTGTCGCCGGAACTGCGCATGGCGATCTGGGAGCTGGTGCAGGGCGGAATGCGCATCCATATCGTGCAGCGTGCGAATCGACGAATGGGTCACGTCGTGTGTCCCGAAACGAGTGGCGGGGGCCGTCGAGACGGGGTGGTCCGGGGATGTGAGATTTGCCAGGGTGGGCTTCCCAGCGCAACGAAAGCCGCGAGTCGGAGGCCAACAACTCCAGGGCTTCTGGCGTTGGCGTTGACGTGTAAGCAGATGTGTGTTTCCATCCCTTAACCCCAACCCCGACCCCAATTCCTACATCTAACAAAAGTAAAACAGCTACACCGAATCAATCTACACCCTCTACACGCTCAACACCTTCGAATTCAGCAACACCTGGTCCCTGACGTACCTGCGGCCCACGATCCCCGCGGACTTCTGGGACGCGATCCGCGCCGTCGAGCTCCGCTGGGCCTTTCCGGGCCACTGGCTGCCCAGCAAGGACCCCGTCAAGGCGGTCTACTTCGCCGCCGGGCGGCAGCAGTGGGTCGAGACGTGCCAGGCCGTCACGCGCATGCGCAGCCTCCAGACCTTCACGCTGCAGCTGCCCTGTAGCTGGTTCGGCGAGCCCGTCGAGAAGCTGCCGTTGTTCCTGGAGCCGCTGCGCGGACTGCACCTGCCCCGGCGGCGGTGGACGCTGCAGCTGCCGCGGCAGCCGTACTATGTGCAGGAGGTGGGGAATATCGATGGGGAGTTGCGGGAGAGGGGGATTGAGTGTTGTGTTTGGGCGGTGGGGGAAGGGGTGGGGGGTGGTAGGTAGGTGAATCAAGGCCTGTGGCAGAAGAAAGGGTGGGTAGGAGGACTCGAGTTTGTTGTAGGTGAATCCTGTATGTTTTCTTTAGCGAGTAGCGTGTGCATGAGCATGTACCTGTGAGCAAGTTACTTGAATTTCTGGCTTCGGATGCATTAGTTGGGTCAGATCATCGTACGAGCTTGGAGACTTGACCCATGTAAAATACTAGGTAGTAGCTCAATTGACTGGGAAGGAGTTGGTTCGGTTCATCCCTTGTTTCCATCCCCCCATGGCGCCTGCTGTTCAGATTGTACCGAGTCGGCGGGTATGTTGTCTACCTAGTATTCACCAACAAGCAGACTACTCAAGCACCAGGACAATAGCAATTAGTCAATAATGTAGTCTAACGACACATAGAGTCATATGTAAAGCAATATCATAAAGCATACCCACATCTCTCGTCCAAGAAATAGGCACTACCGAGTAGGCCCGAACGCCACCTACATAGCAGTGATCCGTCGACAGATATACATAAACATATATATATATATGCTGCTGTATTCTACATCTATATTCATCAACAGCACCGAGGAATATATCACACCATCTCACCACCACAACTCTCCCAACAAGACTTCCACTTTCATTTCCACAAAAATAAAAAAGAAAGTAGCCAACTGCTGGACACTACCACTCCAATGACCCAGACAAATCCCCTCATGTTCACTGAGCTTTCACAACCAAGGAGATAGATAGGCACAACAACGAGAATGATAGCCTAGGGAGTAGCCATACTCCACACTACAAAGACACTGACTACTACTACTACTACTGCTGCTACTACCACCACCCCACCCAAGCAAAACACTAGGTATACCCCTAGACCATCTACCAAGTCCCGTCCTGTCCCCAACCAATAACCAAACCCCGTAGCCCCCACGCCCACGCCCACACCGCACCCTAGGAAACAGCACAAAGCATCAACATCCCCACAAAGTGTGAATACTTGCCTCACCATGGAAACCACCCCCCAACATCGGCATATTGATAGGCCAGTAGCGAAAACCAAAGACTTTAAATCTATAGTGCGGATTCCTATGCCGCCGGAGGTATGTGAGCTAACCTTCTTGGGGGATGGGGATGCGAACCTTGAATCTAGAAAGAAAGAGAAAACGACAGCTGTGGGGGTGGATTGGACCTATGCGAATAAAAGAAAGAGAATGGTACCGGGGAGGGTAGCTTCGTACCTGGCAGGCTAGACCTGGCAAGCTAGATCGTACCTGGCCGGGTTAGCTGCAGGGGGAAACGATAATAGACAGGCTGTGGAATTTGAGTGAGGGAATGGGAGCTAGCTAGCTAGTACCTGCTAGTAGTGAGGGGTTTTGGGCTTGGGTTTGGGGTTTGGGTGCCTGGGGGATTATTCTTGGTAAGTTTGGGAGATGGTGATTGTTTTTCATGGACTTTGTTGTGGTTTTTGAGGGTGCTGGGTTGAGGTTATGGGAATTGAAAGAGAGTATACGTCTAGTTTCAGGGTTGTATGGATAGAGTATACGGTTTTAAACTGTGTTGGTTAGTACTATGAGGGGGGTTTTGAGGATCTGTGGGGAACTATGGAGAGGTGGAATATATATTTACGTGGTTTATAGAGTACAAAGCATTGTAGGGGTACTGTGGCATTACGGCAAGGACTGGAGACTACGAGGAGTCTTTGGAATCAAAGTTTGGTATCGCATTCAGTGTCTACCTACCGTCTACGAATGTTTACAGCCAGCCCAAGGATATATTGTGCTATAAGGTGGTTGAACTCATGAATCAAGTTGATTGACTCCATTATATCACAAACACAAACAACAACAACAGAGGAAGTACCGCTAGACTGGGCTCAGTCTGGAGGAATGTTCACTACATTCCGTCGCACCCTCACTGAGGCCTGGACGGGTACCTGCACGCCAGGACAAAAACGACGGCTTGTGACAAGTGAGCCAAGTAAGCGTCAGAAGTAAGGGTGCAACTGAGTCCTCTGCTTGGATTATCAAGTAAGACTGTTAAGAGCAAGCGTCATCACTGACTTCCAAACAATTGATGGAGCGAAAGTGATCTGCATCGAGTGTTAGGCTCAAGACTACACCAAGCTCGCAGTGGAGGCCGAGGGTTGACTAGACAACAAGCTCAGGCATGCTGCAGAGAGACAGCGAGAAGCTGTTCCAAACGGGAGATCGGAGAAACAATAAAGAGGACGCCGTATGAGGTGGACCGTCCTCCCGGGCAATGTGTAATCTCCCAAAGAGCGTTAGGGTTGACGCCGGAATGCGCTTCGTCCACCCCAGGAATGCGATAGACCATAGAAAACACATTCCACAGCCCGCGGATGCAACAACAATAGAAGACGTAAAGAACAGCCCCACTTCGCTAGTGGATTGTCACAGTGGGATACTGAAGCTGGTAGTTTGTTTGTGTAGTGTGTATGTTGTGGTTTGAATGGGTTGAGCGATTTGTGGCGTCTGCTGGCTTGATACTTATTTAGTTACAATGACAGCCGTCCAGTTCCAAACCTTTTCCCGACTTTTAGCTTCACTACCGAAAATTGTTGCATGCTTGGTCGATGCTCGTACACCCATACTAAGGACCAACGATGCGACTAAGAAACAGACCCCATGGCCTCGGCCTTGCTAAAAGGCAACCTCAACTGGCCGATGCTTCTGGGTCAACCTGGTCAGCCGGGGGCGCCTCTGCCTACGGCACTGGCCAATGGTCCGCGGACACTTCCGTGGCCGGCTCTGGACAGTGGGCAGGTAGTGGTTCAGCAGCCGGTGATGCGTCAACAGCCGGGACAGCAGCAGGCACGGCAGCAGGCACAGCAGCAGGCACGGCGGCGGGAACAGCGGCGGGAACAGCGGCAGGGACAGCGGCAGGAACGGCAGCCGGGACATCAGATGGCACAGGTACATGGGCAGCGACAGCCCCAGTTGCCGCAGCGGACGGCACTGCTGCCGCCGGAGCCACTGCTGCTGATGGCAGTGCGGCAGGCACAGCGCAAGGGAGCACCGAGCAATGGACAGCAGCGGCAGCTACCGACCCAACCACACAAGCCACCGCAGGTACTACAACAGCCAGTGCCGGTACAGAAGCTGCTGCTGCTGCCTCAGTAGCTGCACAGGATAGTACTGCAGCGGGAACGGCCAATACGTGGGCAGCTCCCGCTAGCGACGTCGCGACAACAGGCGAAACAGCCGCAGAAACCGCCACGACCGACCCGACCACTCAATGGAGTGCTGGAGCTCCCAGCGCCGAGCCCCCAACGGCTGCCGCCGCCGCTCCAGTCGTAGGGGCTACAACTCTCGCAACAGCGGTGATTCCCACTGCTACCGACACGTCGAAATCTCTCCCCTCATCCACAACTAGCGAAGCCACTGCCACCAGCACCGTCCTCTCAGTTGATTCAACAAAGCATGTGGGCACGCCTGCCGGCACAAAGGCGGCTATCGGCCTTAGCGTCATCATCGTCGTCGCCGCGATGGCAGGACTCATTCTGTGGTCGCTACGCCGGAAAAAGCGCCGCCTCCGAGAAATCATTGCCAAAAGCCGCGGCGAGAAGGTGCCTGAAAGCACAAGATCAAGTGATGAGTTCGTCAGGTACGCATCCAAGGTCTACACCGAAGGGGCCAGCGCAATGCGTCAAGCGGGCGGCAAGATCAAGACAACATATCAATCGAAAATCCCCGTCCTGCGTCGCCACTTCGAGAATTCAAAGTATGAACCGATCAAGGAGCTCAGTCGCAAGGTGTACTCGACAAGTGTGACCACACTGAAAAAGGTTGGCGGGTTCGTACATTCGACCTGGGCGGCCAAGGCCCACGCTCCCCGTCCTTATAGCACATACAGCACGTATAGTACCAGCAGTCTGCAGCAAGGTCTGCGAGACATTCCTAGGTCGTGCCACGCAAACGAACTCGCACCTGTTGTGGAGGTAACTGAAAGTATCGAGAGCCCTACTGGCTCTTCGGAAACATTGGTCGGTGATGTCGGTCGCTTAAAGGATGCTGCAGTATCAAGCACGCCCAAACTTGAGACGGGCAAGTTCCCGGAGGCAAAAGTAGCAACTGTGGAGACTGTCACGCCGATCTCCCCGGAATCATCAGGATCATCGTCGCCATCGTCATCGCCATCGTCCTCGTCATCAGCGAGCAGCAGCCCTTCAGTGTCAAGGAGCCCCACTGTCGACAGGGTGTCGAGAAGCCCAACTGTGGAAAGTCGGACCTATCCTGGCACGCCCGATATTTCCTTTGCCAGAGTGTATCGGGTAGAGATGGACTTCAAGCCTGTCAGCCCCGAGCATGTCGAGCTGAAAGAGGGTCAAACTGCCGTCCTGCATCTCGTCTACGACGACGGATGGGTGAGTCAATCCCTTTCCCACAATGTGCCATGGCACGTATACTAATGAGATCTTCTCCGCAGGCCCTTGTCAATGTCCTTGAAACTGCCCAGGAGGGTCTCGTTCCCCGAGCCTGCTTTGGCGCATATCCCGTGCGACACCAAGCCCAGTACATGGGCAGCAATCTTCACATCTCGACTGACGGAATCCCCCGGTCGATCAGTTCTGCGACCCCCACCGAGTACGGCTCTGATGGTGACATCGGCCGATTCTACTCGCAGTGCGCGAGCCCGGACCTCCCCACCCCGGCGTCGCTGCACGAAACCCTGCCACGGCCTCAGCGTCTCAAGTCCCTACCGTCGCTGGCAAGCTTGTTCCGCTCTGCGTCAAGTTTCAAGAGCATGGTATAGCAAGCACATCCCGTTGAGACTGAGGCCTGGCGCTGAAGGATCCGATCCTTTCCTTTCTTTTTCCATTCTCGTGAATACTTTTTTCCCCTAAATAGTGGACTGTCTTGTGGCATCGGACCATTTGTCTGGTGTGTCCGGTTTCACACGCTAATGCTCTGTATATATCTTATCCTGATAATATTTCTCTAATCAAGCTGCACACCTGGGTGTGGCGACACATACCTGTGCAATCCGGATGCCTTGCCATGTGGGGTCGTAGCTGTCTACAGTACTTGTCCAATTTTGATGTCATCTCTTGCCCATGATCGAGTTCGTGAATCATCTCAGATTCAAGAGGAGAGCCATCAGAGGAGAGACACCAGAAGATCGGCTCAAGTCTTCATAGTGGAACAAAAATTCAGCTGGATGAGTCGAGAAGTCCATTGCTTCCGCGCCCTGCAGTCTGCGCGCAGCACTATCAATACGGTGACTGCCGCCTCGACACCTAGCCCCTCAGGCTCCTCACAGCAACCAGTAGCTACTGACCGCTTTCCTCACCGCAGCTGGCGGCAGAAAGCGCCCGCGACCCCGAGGGTGGAAACCTGAAAATTCACCTGTCACCGTCCCGAAAAGCTGGACCGGGAAACTGTTCAAATTGGGCGGTGGCAGAAAACTGTTAAAGCGGCGCCCTACGCTCAGACCTCAGACCACTCGGAGGTGTGCCTGAGGTCTCAGGCCAGCTGCCCTGTCTATCGATGTGCTGCGCAGCAGTTAAAATCCGCTGTGTATACAGAGAGATCCCTTCCCTCTGGTCTTCGCCTGTACACAGCACAAACTCCCCACACTGTTCTCCCCAATGACTTACTGACTACCACTCCAAGACAGACTGGTCAATCTTTAATTCCGGTTCGGCATTAGGAACACCACAGATAATAGGGTATATAAGAACAAAAGAAACCCCCTGGCGTCGTGCCACTGGTGACAGCATCTCCCGGCTGTCATTGATATACACAGATACACCCCTTGCCAACAACCCAACCTGATCCATACCACAAACACACCCCCAATTGGACCCAGAAAGAGCATCTCTCATGCCCAGTCCAAGCTCAATCAGCCATATGAGCTTCCACCCCAAAACCTACGCCGGATACGCCATCTGCGACGCCGCCTGATACCCCGCGAACTCCGGCCTCGTCCGCAGCTCCATCTCCTTCTCCTCCTGGATGAGGGCGCAGCACCCGCAACAGAAGGTCGTGCAGCAGTCGCCGCAGCACGAGCCCTCGATGCCGAAGCGCTCGCGCATCTCGCCGCGCCGGATCGTTTGGATGATCCACTGGGAGAGACTGAGGCCGAGGCAGGTGAAGATGGCGCACTGTCGCTCGCATAATTAGTCTACGGTGCGATGGATATGCTGACGGGGAAGGGTGTTGAAGGCAGAAACACGCCCTCTTGTTGGTGGTCTTTGTGTCACTCACGTCAGTGTTGATGTAGCTGAAGTTCTGGAGCGTCAGGTCGTGGATGCGCGCTTGCGTCTTTCCGAAGGTAAGGCATGGGAGACACCAGCTTGTGAGGCCTGGGGGTTTCGGGTATCAGTGGTTGACATTTGTAACCCCAGGATTTGGCGGGGAGGGGGGTGTTCGCTGGAGAGGCAAGAACTCACATAATGAGCCAGGGGAGAAACAGTCGCAGAGGGAATAATTCCAGTCTCTGTTATGGGTGATGCTTCGGACTTGCTCGTTGTTGGTTTGCGTGTAGGTTGGCGGGTCCGTAGGCCAGGCGCGATAGATCTTTTGCTGCTTGGTGTCTGTCATTGTTGGAGGAAGAAGATGACTTAGTCGGTAAGGTTTGCCTCATGTTTGAGGGCAGGGGTCTGATTCTTATAGTATTTGCGAGGATGAAAGACTTTGCTTCTCTGAGTTAGAGGGCGCCGTGAATCGCAGCCAAAATCATCGTTGGTACCATCTTTCAGAGAATACCTATCTGGATGATGCTGAAGTTGAGCTGGAAAGGGAAGCTCGCATTCGTAAAGAAGCGGGACCGTTGTATGGACCCACTTGGTGTTCGTTTACTGCCAAAGTTGAGTGGGGCCGGTACTGTGCCCTAAAAGTATGAGTATAAGCTCATCCTGCTATGGTAGTCTTCGATTCAGCGCGCGAACTGTTGAGCTCTAGGGCATTTTGTTGTGTGCAGTGTCAAGCTTTCGGGCTGAGAAGACAATACCTGCGGGAGTCTAAGGAACATTCACTCGGATGCGATGAAGTCAAGCCCACGTGCACCAGCGCTCCGTGTCTTCTCCATGCCATGCGATTCCAGCTCAGAGATCTCGGATTTAGAAATAGATCATTTCAATCTGCTATCAAAAGGTATCTTAGAAGCAACCACTATGCTTGTGATTGTGCCTCAATCTTCGTAGGTTCATAGAGAGATAAGACCGCATGCGACCTGCCAACTGAGCATCAGCCATTGTCCACCCATGTCAATCTTATTGTATTTCTAAAGCTAACTTGAGTTATCTATTACGCAATTAATCGCCTTATTACTTATAAAACGAGACTGAGTGGTTCAGAGGCAGCCGCGTGATCGATTGTCTCTGCTAGGTATCTCTATCAGTGCCTTCCAGTACACCCTGTGCCTGATCCTCGCCGGAAATTAACATACCCAGATATAGGTGATGCCATTGATCATAAGGACAAAGCCAAGCGGCTCTACAGCCGATCAAGCCTTAGCGAATTGACAGCCATACATGTATTCCAACCAGCAGTTTGTTCCCGTTGTCGATACGCTCTCTCATTCTCTCTGCACAATCCAACAGCTCTGCTGCTTCGCCACTGACCCGATTTCATATCTTTCTATCTCCCGACAAAATTGGCTAGCGTCGGGGTGCTGCGTTCGTGAACATTACGCGACCACATCGATTTACCTGTTTCTACAGGTTACCGAAGATCGATATGTGTCTTTTGTAGCATAGAAGATCGGTTGGCATGTAGCCCTCTGCCTACCTATATTTCCATCTCAAGTGAGCTGGATCGTGCTACGTATATGCCATGACAGGAAGTTAAGTCATAAGCAGCATACATAAGGTAACTTGGGAAACACAAATCCTCAGGCCAACCTCGGATAGCTATGCTTGGCATTGGAGGTAAATATATTTGAGCATTATCTATATGCCTTAGACACTTGAAACATGTCGCGCCAGCAAGCGTAAATCCCCAACCCTGTTTTGGTAGATATTAATAAAACCTTTATTGTTTGAATATCATAAGTATAAGCTAGCAGCACATCAACTACCAGGTTGTGTAGTGTAATGGTTAGCACCCAGGATTCTGATTCCTGTAATCCCGGTTCGATCCCGGGCACGACCTTTTGGCGCTTCTTTTTTTTTTCTTTCTTCGTGGCGTAGGCCCATATGTGGATACACAGGTCTCCGGTGGGGGCGCACTATAGACCCTGAGATTAGGGTTACGTACTCCATAGTCTGGGTCGATGTCATTGAGCGCCGCGGGCGTTTCTCAGCACTTCCCCTTATCCCGTACCATTTCAAGGCTACAACCACTACCTACTCACGTTTCCAATGTAAACAATCAACTACCTACTCCCAATCCAATATCCATAAGTACAGCCTATAAACAAGTCAGGGAGTCAGCCAGAAGATCAGGAACGTACCCCAACCCCCTCCCCTCACCTCAGAAAATCAAGATCCAGCGGGACCCATCCACCCGTCCACATGACACCACCACCACCACCACCACCCAATGGCGGTGATCGGTGGATGTCGATCACGATAAAGTAGCCGCGTCCGGCCGTCTGGCTGGGCTGCCCGGCCGGCTGCTCGGCGCGTCTAAATATAGCAGGGGGAGGGGAGGTGGGCTCCGTCGCTCCGACCACTTCTTTAGTCTTACTCGCTCTCGGGGCGCGCGGGGTGCGAGCCTAGGGAGCGCGTACCAGGCACCATTACCACGTCGCAAATTCTAGAAAACTTGAATGTCAAACTTAACAGCGGTTTGCATGAAGTTAGATCATTGAGAAAAGTTCCGCACCCTCCTTCATATATCTCGAATGATTTTAAGGTCGACATCGCTGATACGCTTGATACCACAGAATATAGTTCGTACACATGAGTATATACTATGTACTGTAGTAATTGCACCTCAACTCAAAGTTCAAACAACCAAGCGCGCTCGATGCCATATACCCAAACCAAGAAAAGATAAAAAAACCCCGGTCGGGGCACGAATAACCCCCGTGTGAGAAGTGTGTGTGTGTGCTCCCATTTTCCCCCTGAATGTCTCACATCCATTTCCCAGGTCCGGGTCCGCGTCAGGGTCAGGGTCAGGGCCCCATAAACTGAACCCGCATACGTAAAACCCACCCTCTCCCTTGGTCTTCACACTGCACCCAGCTACCGAATGCGCCTGGGCTCTTGACCCTAGTGCCTAAGGCAAAGCACATTCAATTGGTAGAAGTCAGAACTCCATGTTCTCAAACCCATGACCAATCCCAGAATCCTGGGATAACAATTACGTGGACCGGAAGTGCAAGTGCGTGTGTTTTCCACAAGTGGAGACCACACCGGGCTGGACCCTCTTTTTCTTCTCCCGTCTCTCATGTTTTCTAGTAGTTTGGTCACGGAGCTGAGATTAAGGGTCTACCGTCTGAGGAAGAACCTTCGGAAAAAGGTTCTGGATTTACTCCGTACAGAATTCACCTACCTTCTTCGGGCTGCTTTCTTTCAATGCTGCGACCGAAGGGTCAGTTCTGCAGCCAGCAGTGCTCAAAGTCAAATTGAGTTTTAGCCACTGCAAGGAGCCGCGGAATCCCAGTTCTCCCTTTCTATACACTAACTAAGTTACCACTCCCAGTTTAGCTAAGCTAGCTTCGATAACCTCAAGAGCTGTAAACTAGATTCTGATCCTCATGACTCTCGGACTAGATAGACTAGACTAGACTAGGCAGCGGGATTTCACAGACGGACTGCATTGCCAGACCACCCCCGGAATTGGACGATCCGGGGCCCAACTCAAAGGGTCAAAGGGCTGCAGGAACAATTATATAGTACTCCGTAGGTGGTCGTTGATTAATTGCTGTCCATGCCGACACGCGGAGACTTGGGCGCGGTGAACTCCGTTCCTTAATGTAGCATTCCATTGCGTGCCGGGGTTCAAATGGTATGTATAGTTAATTTCACTCGACTCAGTGCCTCTGTCGCTTGGTATGTCTGGAGTCTGGAACATCAGAGACATTCGGTCCACATTGTTGGGAGCCAAGGTTCGAGGTAGCCAGTCGTCATAGGGTTCGTTGAGGCACTGCAGAATCTGCGATGGGAAAGCGGGAAAGTATTTGGGACAATCTAACTACCATTTCGTGACGTACTACACAAGTGCTGACAGAGCCATGCTACGATGTAAAAGAGTTTTTGTGGTGAGGGTTCAATTCGGTATCTGAGATCGCCAGGAGCCAGAACTAAACTAGAAAGATAGGAGATGCCGCTCTGCCTGCTTAGGCTACATGCGACCGAAACATCTGTCTCATAAACATGGCATTGACTGATGCGCCGCAATGCTGGGTGCGCTGTCCCTGAACAGAAAAAGACAAGGATGCGAAGAATTATAGGACATTATGTAGAAAATAGAAAGACAACTCCGTGTCACAAATGCGCCACCCATCCATAACCGTTTCCCCATGAGGTATCCGATTAGATTTCCTGAAAATGCATCATTCCAAAGAAGTAAGAAAAGGTAAGAAAAAAAAAAGAAAGTACATTTTGGACAAAATGTGTAGTCGGGAAGAGAAGGTCAAATGACATATAGGAAATGAATGATCGATAGGTGGAAATCGATAAATCCACCAGAGATGAAGTGTGGTGGCCAGGTCGGTATATCGCGAACATGATCTGTAGGCATCTTCATACGGCCTGAGACTTTGGCCTCAGGCCTGAAAAGAGCCCTATGGCAACGACCCGATTCTTGACCGGGATCATTCCCGGACGTCGGCAGACAGGACATGGTGAGGCCCGCATAAGTGCCAAACCATGCAGTGCGTCAGTTTGAATCCTATAATAGGTGGAACCCTTCGTGTACATCGTTCATGTGACGATTTCGTACATCGCGTCCAGCACAATTATATGGTCGTATTTGTTGTATCTTGCATGGAAGCCGCAAGGCAATCGGTCGGATTGCTGTATATGCCGACCGTAGAGCGCTAGGCCTTCGTATATGCAATATGCTGAGGAGGGGTGGACAGTTCAGGGAACGCATCCTTAGCGGCCGTCCTGCGAGCCATCTGGGCCTGACTGGCCGGATGTTCTTTGTCTGTTGTTTAGCCACTCGACGGAGGCATCCTGTCGGGAAGCAGGGGTCTTCTGGTCTTCCAAGCGGCTGTTGGTGGTGTTCCGGGGGAAGAGGTTGTTCAGCTCGGCTGCAAGGGCGGATGCGGTGTAAGTACGGAGCTCCTTCTCCTCGCGTTCGTCCTCCTTCATCAGGCGTCGCTGGTCTGTCTTGGACAGATTCTCGCGGCGCTTCTTCCGAATTTCATGGATACACCAAACTAGAACTTCCTCGGGCACACGGTTCCGTGGAGCGCCATGCCTCGTCGGGCTTCGAACATATCGTCTGGTGACATCCGTAGCTCCGTCAATCGAGAACGCAACGCAGTATGAGATCTTGCGGCCCCAACCTAGGTCAATCTGCGTTAGCATCCCTCATATGCACGGGTACAATGAAGCACATACCCTCAGTGTATAGACGGGGCTGATCCCATGCCTCTTCGCAAGCATCAACGTGAATCCAACGTTTCTGGTGGTCGGAATAGACCTCAGTCCAGACATGATCCTCAGCATTCCAGACCCAACGCACACGGCCTCCGAGGGCTCTGCAGAACATGCTGAAGCAGTTGGCCCACTCGCCTGCACGTCCCCGTCTCGTCTGCAGCAACTGCCACACGTCGGAGTACCGAGGGAACCGCTCGTAAGCGCCGCAGCTGGGTTCCGAGCATCGATAGAGTTCAACTCGAGTGCCACCCCGTGCGGTCTCATCGGGCGAAGGAGGAGTCATGCCTTGTGCGATTGTAGGCATGGAGCAGCGAGAGCAAGGGGGGTTGTTGACGAATTGAAAGAAGGAGCGTTTAAACCACCTGGTACCCAAAGTCAGTAAGTCGTCAATCCTGTCACCTCTCTGAAAGGAAGTCAAGCCTACCTTAACAACGCCCGAATGACACAATCTTGATAACCCCATTCTGGTCGTTCCCCTACACTAGCTGCCTGGGCCTGCAATATTTGACTCTCCTCCTCTGCTTCCGCATATAACCGATCGAGAGGGATATGAGAGAGCGCCTCATCGAGGAGACCTGGATTTTCGTACTTAGTTGGTGTCACGGAGAGAACGTGGAGGAGGTTGCGAAATTTGAGGGACACCGGATCTTGAGGAGGGGCAGGAACGATTGGTAGGCTGCGAAGTAGGGGTGACTGTGACGATGTTTGCGGAGGCATTTGGTGGGCCGGATACTGAGGTGCGGTCGGGGGCGGCGGTGGTGGTGCTCGCGAGGGATGGGGAGGAGGGTAGAGGCCGGGAGAGGGTGATTGCGTGCGAGATTGTGATCGGGCTTGTTCTTGGAGTTGGTTGAATCGCTTGTTACGCATCAATTGTTCAAAGGCATTTGTCAGTTCGCCGGCATCGAAGTTCTCAGGATTCGTCGCCTGATTGTGGTGGTGGTGTCTTCCGTCTGCCATGGTCGTGGGTGGTAGGGGCAGGGTCAATGACACCAGCGGCGGCAGTAAGGCGTATAGATCTCCAGGGTGAACCAAGTCAATTGCCAATTCCAACTGAGGTGTTTCGGACAAGGAATCCGAGTCGGTTGCAGAACAATAGAGCTGCTTGGCAGGAGACGGGTCTCGAAAGTTGGTTGTCGAAAGAAAAGAATCGGTCAGTCAAGTCGGCCGACCAGGATGATGATGGTCGCACAGCCCAGCCAGGCGGTCGCCACGCTTGGCGCTGAAGTCAAGGTAACCGCCACGACTATGAAGGAAGAGAAGTAGGAGCAACGAAGATGAGCCTGAAGCCAGTCGACAATGGGCTACAGGTAAAGTGAAACAGAAGTGAAGAGTAGGTTGAAGGACGTGGCTCCGAGAACGACCGAAAGGGTAAGGCGAAGATTGGGATTGGGAGGGGAGAGGGAGGGAAGGGAAGGGAGTCCGAAAGGGGAGCGAAGAGAGAAGAAAGGAAGAAAGAGGGAAAGAAACGAAAGAGAGAAGCTGTTAGAGTTAAGTTAAGAAGGTGGATAAAACTACAAAGTGAGGAGTCCACCAACAGGTGAGGACGACGACGACGATGATGAGGAGGAGGAAAAATGGGGAACAAAGAAAGAGTTGTAGTAGGGTAGAGTTGGTGTTGTTGGTGGAAGAAGAAGAGAGGAGGACCAGACCACACGCAGTATTGGATGGGGCAGTCTACGACACAAGTCAGGCACTTTCAGAAGAAACTCTGTAGGAAGTGCGCAGTGACTTGAACGCCAGCTGCAGTGTTGACTGACTAACTGACTAACTGACTGATTGACTGGACCCGTACTGGGACTCTGGGAGTGTCTAGCGTGGTTGGATAAGAAGTAGCTTAGCAGAAAATGGATTTTTTGGGTTAAAGGGCCATTTTTTTTTCTTCATCCACGCCAGCAGCGAGGGAGAAGCGTCGTCAGCATTGAGCTCCTCGCCCCAATCAGAGCCCCGCGCCAGCACCGCAAGCCGCGTGTGTCCCGCCCCGAAACAGTTGACTGAACCATGGCCAAGACCCTCTTTGCTTCCGTCCGCATCTTTTGGGAGGGTTGGCAATACTGCCACGCATCCTCATCGTAGGGATCGTAGGGAAGGGTATGCTCTCAGTGCAAGTTGTTCTCCGTTTATTACCATTACCCCCGTGGCAATAAGCACTTGGCACAGCCACTCCCACTGCCACCCTTTCTCCCCTAATATTACCCCTACCAGTCGTCCTCTCGTCGCAGCAGCAACAGCAGCAGCACTGCTGAAGCCATTGCAATCCTTTGCTTGATTGTTGATGCGTTTACGGAGTGCTTGCGAAATTGGATGTCTTGGCTCCACTCATTGCTTGCGATGCCTACATCGCATGGCACATTGGCAACAATTTAGTCTTTTGATGGGGTACAAAACCACTTGCTGATGCTTCTTTCCCAAAGCTTGGCTCTCTGCTCGCTTCTCCATGACTAGGAAGGAAGAGGGATTTTCTCTTCTTCACAAGACACGTCCACGCAAGCCTCCGATCACTGCTATACCCTTGGATTCCGAAGGGCATCATCGTCCTCCTTGGGCAGCGAGACAAATGATCGCGACCATATGAGTATCTGAAATTTTTTTTTCTCCTCTCGTTGACGCGTCTGAGCAAAATCTCCTAACAAGGCAATCCTTGAGCGCGACCGACCGCACTCCGGGTCCGCGCTATGGAGGATCTCGTTCGACGTCAGCCTGTCCGTCTTACGCGGCTCTCTGACCAACAGGCTAAAAAATGTCACCATCGGTCACTCTGTCATGCTTAGTGACCGTGCACAACGCACGTAGTGTTCACTTCATTTCCAGGCTACCGGATCAGCGATTTTTTTCTCTTCTTGCCCTCATCGTCTCTTCCTCCGAGAATCCACTTTCCAAAGCTTCAAGTAAGGGCTTTTCGGAGAAAATGACAGCCTAACCGAAGAGCTTCATCGATCTCCCTCCCCAACTAGGCAATTATCCATCGCGGCTTCAACCGCATAGCCTTACGAGTATACTGGACCCATAGTCGGAATTGCACCCACTCAGACTATTTGCTCCGCTGACGAAGCAGTGGATATCCCACCGGAAGTTAGAGATCGGGCTTTCTTGCTGGAAAAGAGTAACGATTCTGGGCAAATAGGACAAGATGCGAAAATAATCTAGCAGGCTAACGAATTAACGTAGGAAGCAAGGTGACTATTTGCTAACTAATTGAGGTCTTCTGCTGAACGGGGTCCCGAAACGGCAATATCCCAACTCCCAAACTCCTGGTCAGTCTCCGCTAGGTGCTCCCGACATGATATCTAGTGCAGAGGATCCAGGTCGTCAATCCATGATGCCTCTTAAAAGGACCAACCACCATGCTGGCCGGGATAGACTTAAGCCGGCCGATGGTCATGGTGATCCTGATCAATGTGAATTGAGGTCGAGGCCCTCTCCTCTATGCCTTACATGCCCTCATAGACCCCTAAGTCCGAGTTCCGGCATGCATTGCGAAGCCCATGCAGGTCTCCTTGAGTCCGACCGACTCGAAACAGGCCCTGTTGCTCGGGTCAAAATTCTGATGATGCTTATGGTCACCAGGCGACGAATCCTCTGGCGTCGACGTATGCCATGTGATAACACAAAATGACTATCAGGGCTGATCGTACGTATACATATGTGTACCAGACCCCGTCTCCGGGAAAGCGCCTTACTTGAGTGAGCGCTGCACAGATAAGACGTGCACCCTATCCAGCGCAAGCACTACGCGGCACCTGCAATACTGCAACAGCTATCTCCACAGATGGATAGACAGGATTTTCATATACAACGACGCAAGAAGTTGATAAGTTGATAGACATCCGTCTCGCCACCTCCTCCTTTCCTTCCCAGAGAAGACCCTGGGATGAATTAAGGCCTTTGCATCATGATTGACATGGAACATCCAGGGAACACGGCGAAACCCAATTTCCCCGGAGAGAGAGAGAAAAGAGCGCTGAGCAACATGGTCGCACGGCCCGACCAAGCCGACAGCCGTACAGACCGACAGATTGAAGGTGCAGGAACCCCTCCAGACTTCATGCCTCAGCCTCCCTTTCCCTTTTTTTCCTTTTCTCTGGACCAACTCGATTTGGGAGCAACTTCAAACCGCCCGGCGTTACATGATTACGGCATCCTTCCTAATCGAGCCAGATTGGTGGCGGAGACGCGCAAGCGTCCGTCTTGGCATGGCACAAGATCTGGCTGGAGGTCCGAGGGAACTTTGGGAGAGCCAGTAGCCTGGAGGAAAGACCCCATCCCGCTAAACCCCTTCAGTGAGTCTCTCCCAAAGTGCCTGTCAACCACAAATCTGCCCTAGACCCTGGCGGGGCCTGGCCAAGGGGAGGTTTAAAAATAATGGGAGAACTTGGCCCTTCCATTGGGAATTTCGCTGGTGAAGATGACTCGCAATCCCATTGAGAACCGGGGAAGAAAAACAAGACGTGGCGAGCCCTGGCTATCCTCTGCCTCTTCGGATTTTTGACTTTTTGGTGGTCCCTGATCCTGCCATTTATGAAGGAAGGGGGTAGATCCCTCTACGGAGTAGGTTAGAAGTGTCTCTGATGCCGAATGCCAATGGCTCAACAGCACAAGAAAGAAAGAAGAGAGACCTTGAGTAGGGGTCCATGGTGGCCAGACCCTGGAAGAAAACTGGCGGCAAATATCCCCCCTGATCAAAAGCATCGCATCATACCGTAGGTTGACCTCTTTTCATTCGTTTGTCTGGATCTCTTTGGCTTTCTGAGACTCCGAACCTTATTCTCTGTCTGTTCTTCTGTTTTCTTTCGAGATTGTAGCAAGATTAAGCGACAACCCGTTGATGAGTTAGCCGTACAACTGAATCCCAGGTTTTGTGCCTCTACCCTTCATCCTCTCCTTCATATTGAAGTACTGTAGACATATATAATTTGTACTCTATGTCCGTTGCTAATATTAGCGACAACGCCTGGGAACGGATCAGAGAGCAAGAGAAAACGGGATCTTCAACGGGACTAGTTCCAACCTCCCCCTCGGAGTTAATCTTGGCTTTTTTTTTTTCTTTTCCCATGACTCGTGATTACGTATGTCTGGATTAGTCATCACCCCCGGGGGGCCGATCACGAGAATTCGGTGATGAAACCTCGAGACCCTTTTTTCTTCGAAGCACGTGAGGTGAGATGAAGATGAGGGGTCGGGACCAAACCCGGTGCAAGATGAAACGGCCCCAGGCCCGGGAGCCTTCGGAATTACCTTGTTGGGATCGTTCCGAGGTTGTCCACGGTTTCTCATCTACTTCTGCGATGGAGGAGTGAAAGAAGAGGGTATCTATGTATGTTATTGAGTCCTCAGCTTTTTACAAGATATCTCTTGAAAGGCTTTCTCCAGTGATTGCTTGATGTGATTCTCTACTCAGTAGCTGAGTACAATTGTAAAAGATTGTTGATAGTTCTACCCTCAATGACCCAGTCTCATTTAAATATTTCCTCGTACATACTATCATGCTACAGTATGTGCACAACAAAATCCACAAGGATATCGGAGTGGTGCTTGCGTAGTTTACTGTAAGTGCAAGCAAGTTCTAGACCCGGTCTTAGGGCGTGGATCTAATCTCATACGATCCAGCAGCCCATACTGATACCGTTGTTCGGCGATATGTCATTGTGAAGTCATGGTAAGGTGTTAATGCGTACTGCGCTAAACGACCATGGGCTTGGTTTACCTATAGTATGTGGTAATTCCTTGTTTATACTATTGGCTGTTATAGGAGTGGTAATAATAAGGCGTGATATACCGTCGACGGAATGGTTGTGTAATATCCCTATACTACTGTTGTATTTAGTACTGGTTTGATAATCTAGAGGGTAAGGGTGTGTTTCGGGGTGCGCTTGTTGATCTTGATCGGTGATCTACCTATCTATGTGGGGGGGGGAGTGTGGATTTGAAGGCGGGGGGGCATGGGCATGGGCAGGGGGCGAGCTTGGGTGTACTGTACATTGTAATGTGTTGACTTGGATGGATGACGTTTTTTTTGAAGTGATGGTGTAGTCCCTGATGATTCAGCGATAAGAGGTCGAGTCAGATAGAAGGGATAGGCATCTAAACGTTGGATGTGGGGGTCCAAGTTTGGTTTGGTGGACTTGATTTGTTGATTAGGCATTTGTACTCGTACTCATACCTGAGGTAGGTGGCTTGCCACATGTCGGTGTTCCAGATTCTTTATTATTCTTCAATTGTTCCTGTCCTATATTCGATGCTGTATCATGTGCTTTGCAAATGTGGGAGACTGTTGCTGCTAAATCTATCAAACATAATTGTGAAATGCTCACTCGTGCGCCAGAGTCGTATCAAAATTGAATTGCATGCCAGGGGTTAACCGAAGAAGAAACGAAAAAGAAGGGAAGATAGGCCAATAGACAGTAGATATTCATCAAGCATCCGGGTTTGCAGTCGAGAACTTGGACAATTCGGCGACGAAAGACTTGCCCCAGAATGCACTACATCAGTGTGGAACAACAGTCAGTACTCTGGTTCTCCTCCATGCGTGGCGCGGGAAGGCAAGGGAAGGGGGGAAGGAGACAGGGCGGGAAGATCGTCTGTCTCTGCATGCAATGCAGGAAGGAAGGGGGCCACGTAAGCTTACCTCGTGTACTTGGTAATGTACTTGTAGAGCTTCTCAAACTTCTGCGCACGCAGATCGTCGGTCATCGAGACCGCTTCGTGGTATGCGTTGGCCAGCTCCTCCGTGTTCCACGGGTTGACGACGATACTTCCGTTAAGACTCTGCGCGGCACCCGCGAACTCGGACAGAATCAACACGCCCTTGCGCTTCTGCTGGGTCGCGACATACTCGAACGAAACGAGATTCATTCCGTCGCGGGTCGACGACACCACACACGCGTCCGAGGCAGCGTACAGCGCGATGAGTTCGTCAAAACTCACCGACTTGTGCATGAAGTGGATGGGCATGTAATCCACCGTTCCTGTGATTCCGCGGGTTAGTCCAGTCGCGCTACCCAGACACGTTCGATCACTATAATGGGTAGATGAGAAAACGGACTTACCGAATTTGCCGTTGATTCTTCCGACTAGCTCGTTAACCACCGCCCGCAGGTTCTGATATTCTTCGACATCCTGACGACTCGGGACGGCGACCTGCACCAGAACGACCTTGCCCACCCATTCCGGGTGCTGGGACAGGAAGACCTCCAAGGCATGCAGCTTCTGGGGGATACCTTTGATATAGTCCAGGCGGTCGACACTGACCATCAGCTTGGTACCCTCAAACTTGCTTTCCAAGCTGGCGATGCGGTTCTGCACCTTGGGGCTTTTGAGACCCTCGGTAAATTTGTCGGGATCAATGCCAATGGGGAATGCCCCGACAGCGACCGACCTGTCCTTGAATTCCACGCTGCTCGGAGTGGTGACCAATCCCCTAGAGCGGCCGGTTAGCGTGCAACAGACGGGACTTCCGAGTGGGAAGAAAAAAAAATGGTGACCTACAGGATATGCGAGCAACAGCTCAAGAAATGACGCGCATAGTCGTAGGTGTGGAATCCGATCAAATCACACTGCAGCACGCCGCGCAAAAGCTGACTCCGCACGGGCAGGATGCGGTAAATCTCGCTACTGGGGAAGGGGGTATGCAGGAAGAATCCGATTCGGATATTCTTCTTGCCCAACTCGTGAAGCTCCTCGCGGAGATATTCCGGTAGGAGCATGAGGTGGTAGTCGTGGACCCAAACCAAGTCCCCGTCGCGAGCCTCGCGCGCGATGGTCCGAGCGAAGAGCCGGTTCGCCTCACGATAGGCATCCCACGCCGCTTCGTCGAACACGATTTCACCGGGGTGGTAGTGTAGCAGTGGCCAAAGAATAGAGTCTGACAGCTCACATTAGTCATGGCGACCCATTGGAGGGGGGAAGTGGGAAGTGGGAAGTGGGAGGGGAAGCGCCTGTTGCTAGGTGCCATGTGGCTATCGCGGAAGCTGGGAAATATGCAGACGCATATCAGATGCGGGCAAAATGCCCAGGGAGGGGCAGAAGGAGCAGTGGCAGCAGCAGCAGCAGCAGCAGCAGCAGAAGAAGAGGGGTAGGTTAAGGCGCGGGGCGGGTGATTAGGGCAGCGACTCACTGGAGAAGCCATTGTAGTGACGATCCGCCAATTTGTCGTCCATGAAGACTGGAGTCGCATTGAACTCATCCGACAGTCGCGCAGTCACTGATTCAATCTCATCCTCAGGCACTTCCAGTCCGGGCCAGCCATACCACTGGAAAGTCGTCGCCTTGGAGAGTCCACTCAATCCTGTCACCAATCCTCCCGAAGACATGGAAAATTCATACTTCCCTCCTGCCGATCGTCGAATGGTGATCGGAATCCGATTCGAGACGATCAACAGGCGGGAATCGCCCTGTGAAGAATTGTCGCTGGCCATGACAGCTGACACTCAATGTGATTCAGGTAAATGAGATTGAAGATTGGAGAGAAGCTAGGAAAGCTAGGAGATGTTGTGCCCCGCTTTTCTTCTGTTCTGATCGAATCTGGAGGGAGCTTGGATGGGAATGGGAAAAAAGAAAACAAGAGGGAAGTCAATTGGGGTCTAGCAATAAGAAGGAGAAATTGGAAGAGTAATATAATGCGATGGAGAGAGAGGGAGAGAGCGCGCGCGAGAGATGGAGAGAGGGGAGAGGAGACGGAAGAAGAGGTGGTGATGACTTTCTGGCTTCGTAACGGTGAAGGGAGGGAGAAAGATCGGGGAGCGAAAGGGCAAAACCCAGATAAAGATCAGGAACAGGGCTTGGAAGAGGATTAAAGTGGTAATTTTGGTTTCACTGGTGTACACACTACACATCAATCAGGAAGAGCTCCACTTCCTTCTTAAGTGATGGCTGGCAGAAGAATAATAAAAGTAGTGTGTAGACTAACTTATTGTTGGGTTGGCTATTACTTCACCACCGCCTCATCGAGCCCCTCCATATGGGGGAGTAGAGTATTGTACTGTAGGTTAGTTAGAAGTTAGTCAGTTAACTACTTTCCGTGTACCTAGTATTAATCTTGCCTGTCCGCCTTTATCCCCCCCTATCATCTGCCCCTCCATTCCTCTCTTTCTTTCTCTCTATTTTCTTATCAAGTACCTACCAGCATCTTCAACCCCCTTGTTGCGACCTATTCCTACTTTTTCCGTGCAATTCCTTCTTGCTGAACCAACCCTCGAATCCATGTGCAAAGGGTGCGACTGTGAGTGGTAAGAATGGGTGATGCCAACCTTGACCAAGATTGACCAAACCGGGCACGCGGTGGTGGTCGAACTGTCTCGAACCGTCGCCCAAACGCCGCGGGTGGATCAGTTGCGGATCCCACGGGAACCTCAACGTCATTGTTCTCATTGGTCTTTGCCCGTTTCTATACTTCCCTGGTCTCTTTGTTTCTTCCTCCAGCCTAAGCTAGGGAATAGTCGAACTGATTATCTGCAGACCGTGCTGCAGGCAAGTTTTACTCCCCGTCTAGTGCCTCCTATCCCGATCTAGCTAGATCGGTAGGATTCTTTGATATTCAATTGATGCTATGAGCTTGTGATCTGATAGTTTCAATTGTGATGGTTTTTTACTTATTTTTTTTCCCAGCCTTGAAACCAAAAAGAAAAATAAAATCACTCAATGGGCTAGAATCTTCCTGTTTTCCCCCCCTCCCGGACTTCCTTTTCCCCTCTTTTTCTTTTGATTCTTCGCCCCTCCCCCTCCTTCTGCCTTCTTCTGGAGTGCCTCCGTGCACAGCTCATCTCTGCCCAAGGCCACCACACATAAGCCAAAGAGGGAAATTGGAGAAAACAAAGATCTCAAGAAATTAGATGGAGACGGGAAAAAAAAAAAGAGAAAAAAAAAACCTGCCCAAACCCCTCCTTCACGCACGAAAAGGCCAGAATGTTCCTGTCTAGTAGGAATTGATGCCTTGCATGTGCTCCGTTCCCCGCGGGTTTTGACAGGTGCCCTGGTCCTGGGCCAATCAATGCCCATCAATCATGGACGTCACCACTGACTGCTTCTTCCTTCTGCGCATGGCTCGGGTGTCTAACTCTCTCTCTCCTTCTCGCGCTCTCTCTTTTGCATCCACCCGGGATTTTCAGGGTCATCCACTCGCTTCTTTCATCCTCGTGTGACTTAAAGACCTATCCATTGTCCTCTTTTTTCGCTTGGATCCGTATTTCAACTCTATTATCCTCAGCAACCACTTCCTCCACTCCACTACCCTCTGCAGCCTTAAAACATCCCTAGGTCCGAGTCTTGTCGCTGCAGTCCAACCCTCCCTCCTTATTATTCTTTCCTGCCATTAACGGACTCTTTGACTCTTTGATTTGCTCCACTGCCTCCACTATTCTTTTTCAGCCTTCTGGTCCCCGCTGATCCTGGATCCCTCCCTGCTGTCTGCAAGACATCCATTTGGTGTCACAAAGACCTTCTAGAAAACACCTCTTGCTCCAAAGACACATACCATACACACACTGTCGCAATGACGGTCTTCATTGCTTCACTGTACGTCAATGCCCTTCTTCTTCCTCTCTACCTGGTCCGTTGCACCCTACTAACTCTGAATAGCTTCCTTCCATACACTATCAACTTCCAAGCTACCGAGCTGAGATATGCTCGTCGCAAATCATCCAGCAGCTCCTATCAAGGAGAAGGGAAGATTGTAGGACGCTTGGCTGATACCAATCGGAAACGCCATTCGAAGAGCATCAGTCTGTACACACCAGGGGCAACCACTGAGGATGAGAAGATCTTCAAGCCATACATCTCCCGATCTGCGGGAGAGATCCCGGCTGCAGATGACCCCAACGGTCCCGGCCCTAGTGAGCCTCGCACGGTCTCTTGGGGCCAGAGCCGGAAGTTCAACCAGCCACGCTCCAAGGCTTCTTTATACCCGGAGCCATCTATCCTTAGTCGTCCTGAGATCGACGAACTAGACAACCCGCCGTATCTTGATGCGCCCTTGGATGCAATCAGCTCCGAGGAAGAGCATGGCAGCCCGCGGGCCCTTCTTTCGGAGATGGATTGGGTGGTCAAAGCAGCAGAGCAGGGCAATGGTGGCCTGCGCAATGCTATTAATGCTGCCGAAGAAGCCGGTATGCTGACAGACAAAATGTGGGTGGGGACCTTGGGCATGCCCACCGACTCGTTAAAGGACGAGACTCGGGCTAGTATCTCCGAGGCCCTCGAGGATGAGTTCGAGTCCTTGACAGTTTTCGTCAATGACAGCGAGTTCGAGGGCCATTACACTCACTTTTGCCGTGCCGTCCTCTGGCCTGCCTTCCACTATCAGATGCAAGAAAGTCCTCGACACACAGAGTATGATGATTATTCCTGGAAGCAGTATGTGAGGGTCAATGAGGCCTTCGCGGACAAGATTGCTGCCTACTGGCGTCCAGGGGATAGCATTTGGATCCATGACTACCACCTTCTGCTCCTCCCATCCATGCTCCGCGAGAGGCTACCGAATGCAGAGATCGGGTTCTTCATGCACACTGCCTTCCCCTCTTCTGAGATTTTCCGGTGCCTCAATGCCCGAGATGCGCTGCTTCATGGTCTATTGGGCGCCGATCTCGTCGGGTTCCAGACGGAGGAATATTGTTACCACTTCCTCCAGTCATGCATTCGTCTGCTCGGCCTGGAGGTATCCGTTGATGGTGTCCAGCTGGAGAAGAGATTTGTCAACGTGAGAAACATGCCGATTGGAGTCGATCCGAAAGCCCTCGATCTGCTCCGCAGGTCAACCGAGGTCAAAGACTGGATCGCCAATATCAGTTCTCGGTACAAGGGGAAGCACTTGATTGTTGCTCGAGACAGGCTGGATGCTCCCGGCGGTATTAAGCACAAGCTAATGGCTTATGAGCTGTTCCTGAAGCAATACCCCAAGTGGAGAGACAAGGTATGTTGACATACTTGACGTCTACTCGATGCAGGGACTGGGTTCTAACTTCTGCAGGTCGTCCTTGTCCAAATCGCTTCGGCCTCTGAATTACCTGAGTTAGAGGCGCAAGTCTCGAAGATAGCCATGCGCATCAACTCAGTCTACTCGAGTTTGACTCATCAGCCACTGGTTTTCCTCCGCCAAGACATCAGTTACTCTCAGTTCTTGGCTCTCATGAGTGTGGCTGAGATCTTCATGGTCACTAGTCTGAGAGAAGGTATGAACCTCAGTAGTCACGATTACATCCACTGCCAAGATGGAATCTTGACCGGGCAGCGCCATGGCTCCCTCATCCTGAGTGAGTTTACTGGAAGTGCGTCGATCTTCAACGGTCACGAACTCATGGTCAATCCATGGGATTACAAGGAGGTTGCCGACACAATCAACAGAGCCTTTGAGATGACCGCGGAGCAGAAACAGCGCAACTGGGAGTTCCTGCTAGAAAAGATGACTCCTCACACCGCTCTTGCCTGGTTCAACTCGTTCCAGGCCTCACTGACCAAAGCCCACAGCGCACAATTATCCCGTGAACTCAGCCAGGTAAAACCTCTGTCGCTCGATGCCGTGAAAGGCGCGTACGACGAGTCCACCGTGCGACTGTTCTTCTTGGAGATTGAGGGCATAGTCGCCTCCAGCCATGGAGGGTCTGCTAACTTGGTTCCTCTACTCCAGCGCCTACTTGAGGATTCAAAGAACTTGGTATACGTGACCAGCAGCAAGAGTCCTGAACAGCTCGAAATCCTGCTCGAGCCGCTCTCCACCAAAGTTGGCATCATTGCTGAGAACGGCTGTTTTGTACGACAGATTGGAAATTCCGACTGGGTGACACTTGTAGACATGGAGAAGGCCAAAGATTGGCGAAATGGCATTCGCAAGGTGATCCAATACTACCACGAACGAGTTGAAGGAAGTGTGATGGAGGAAGGCCGTTGCTTGCTAAATTTCTGGTATCACGACGCGCTTGACCCCGAGGCGGCCGCCCGCCAGGCTTCTGGCCTTGCCGATCAGATCAACGGCACTCGCGGTAGTGAAGCCATCCGCGTGGTCCTCACTGAGGGCGCAGTGAGTGTTGAACCTTTGGACATGACGAAAGCCAAAGCGGCCGATTCCGTCTTGCAGCATCTGGACCAAATCCCGGACTTTTTGTTTGTGGCGGGCGGAGCCCGCGGCGACGAAGCCCTGTTCCGGTGGGCGAATCGCCTTCAGACTGACGAGAAAAACCCCAGTGTCACCACGCTCACCGTGGGTACTCATGCCACAGAAGCGCGAGCCGTTTCGCCCGAGGGATTGGGCATTGTTGACATTGTAGATGCGCTGGTCTTCTCTCTTCCCGAGGGCCACCTTGATGGACATTCTGACGGCCTCGCCACCGACGCCCCAGCCCCAGTCCAGGCTGAACAAGGAGAGGACGAGCAGACAAACGGACACGCTCCAGCCACCCCCCCTCCTGTCTCCAATGGACATGATGCAAACGGGTACTCCACCCCTCCTATGTCTCCGACTCCAGACTGGCATCTCGTGGAACACTCGCCTACATTAAATGGTGTGAATGGAGCGACACACTCATGACCTTGATACCTACTGATACGCATCCACTTCTGGGAGCTCACTAACGACTATTCTTATCCTCCCGTCTACTTACCTCTTTCACCTCTTTATGCAGCCTTCTTCTCTCTTATACCTTGATTCGAGAAACACCTTGTAGCACCTCCTTGACATGACGTTACGTGACCTACCGTGTGAAATGACCTAAGATTACCCTCAATCCCCCTGTCACTACCACCAATACCCTTCTCGGTTGTCCTTTTCCTCCACCTCTTGCCTCTTTCATTCCATTCTTTTTCTTGATCAGGGATGTGACATATCACGGCGAATGGACACACTCGGATGATAATCATAAGATCTTTCACAATGTGATGATGTTGATGGAATGGCTAGAATTCACTAAGTCTTTTAATCAATCCACGAAGACTTTGGTAGTTGATACTTAGATTGTGACCATACAAATGATGATCTTTCTTGACCCCGTACCCAGCCTTTAGAGATTATGATGGAATAGCCGTACAGATAGTCCATCATAGGTTGCTCCGATGATGCCTGCACCCGTGGAAACCACCCATTACCACCTACTCTAGGGATATGGTTGGAAAATGACAGGCCTGGTACAGTCCCCCCCAATCGCCCATCGGATATCTAGTACCTTCACAACTCAGCAACAGGCCTTCTTTCCTCCCCAAATCCCCTCTTTCCGACCTCTCCGCCTTTAATAGATCATATACATAGGACATACGGTGCAGTAATTACATACAAGTCACGGACTATCCACCACACCACCGCATGACCTGAACCCTGACCCTATCTCCCCATTACTACAGATCACAACAAAAGACCAAACCAGCCCAGTCAAACCCCTGTGTGTGTGTGTGTGTCCTTCGATCTATCCATGGTACAGCGAAGATTGACAGGAATGAGCCGGCGGCTGACGGCGTAGGTACGAGTGGAAGGCGATGTGTGTGATTCAAATACAGTTTGTTTGTCATATTTAATTTACTCTACTTAGCTTTACATAGTCTGATAAGCTACTAACGGAGATGGGGATTAGACAGCCGGTTGAGGGAGAAAGAGGAAGGGGTGGGGGGAGG
>WOUI01000174.1:0-69942 GCA_012184565.1 Aspergillus floridensis
GGCACGCCGGCCGGGGCGCGGGGGGCCTCGGGGGTTGCGGTGGTTGGGGTTTGGTTTGGGTTCAATGAGTACCCCCCCCCCCCCCCCCCCCCCCAACTCCCACTCGCATTCTTCGATAGTCAGTATGATATACTGATAACCAACAACAGTATCGGCAACGCCTACGCCACCACCGACGCAGCAACCTACACCCCGCGCCTCATCGCGCGCCTCAAGCAGCAAGTCGCCCAGATCTATGCGGCCGGCGGCCGGAAGTTTTTGTTCCTGAATGTCCCGCCCACCAGCCGCAGTCCCTTGTTCTTGGAGGAGGGGAACGCCACCGTTGCGTTGCATGCGGCGTATCTCGCGACGTATAACCGGAATCTGGAGGCGATGGTCGAGGGGTTGAGGGGGGAGTTTGCGGGGGTATGTTTCTTCCTTCTCTTTCTGGGGGTTGGGTTTGGGGAAGGGGTAAGGGTACGGGTCTGGCTAACTGGGGCATGGGGGTTAGGTCACGACCGTGTTCTACGACGCGTGGTCGTTCATGACCAAGATCCTGGACGATCCGACGGCGTATGGGTTCCCGGATGCGACGTGCATCAATGATGATGGGGTGAGTTGTGTGTGGTGGAATAATTATCATCCGGGAATGAAGTATCATTTGCTGCAGGCGGAGGATATGAAGAAGTATTTGGGGGTTCTCGGGGGGTGGTAGGTTTGTTTTATTTCCGGGTTGCTGGGGTTTGGTTGCTGAGGGTGGGATGGGAGAGGAAGGGAGGGTGGATGATGAGTATATAGCTGCTGTTGGGCAGTCTCTGTAAAGTCTGTCAGACTATGGCCATACGATTATGTTACTAGGTACCTGCACATCCATGCCTGAACCGCCACGGACCTCCGTGAATAAGGATCCCTGGTAATCTCCGTGCCTGTTTCACTCCCCGGATGCCCGGCCCAGATGCCAAATGCCCAGATGCCAAATGCCCAGATGCCAAGGCGGGAATGGCACCGATGATCGTCGAGGATCCGGGTTGCTACCAGCACTACTGAACCGCTGGATAGAGGCAGGCACGCTGATCGTTGTGTCAGGTTGCGGTATTGATGGATGTGCAACGGTAGAGGTTCCGTCGGTCGCTCCGTTCTACATTTGGAAGAATCCGCACGGAATGGAAGTATAAAAGTCGGACGCTGTTGTGGTTGTTGTTGTTGGGAGCGGAAGCAACAAGATTCCACAGTCGACAGGCGCCATGAAGCTGCTTGACCTACTCGTTGCTGCTGCCGCGGCCGGCAGTGCAGTGGCGGCCCCGACCCACGAACACACGAAGCGGGCTTCTGTTTTCGAATGTATGTTGTCCCCATCAGAGATATCCCCGGTTGATGAGTACTCATAACGATAGGGATCGGATCCAATGAGTCGGGCGCCGAGTTCGGCACCGCCATTCCGGGAACTTGGGTGCGTTCACTCCCCATGACAAGACTCACCCCGTTGACTGGGCCAGGGTATCGACTACATCTTCCCGGATACCTCCGCCATCGCGACTCTCGTCAGCAAGGGCATGAACATCTTCCGCGTGCAGTTCATGATGGAAAGATTGGTCCCGAACTCGATGACGGGGTCGTATGACGAGGCATACCTGAACAATCTCACAACGGTGGGTTGCAACAAGCACTGCTTAATAGTCGAGGCTGATAGGGCTAGGTGGTGAACGCAATCACGGCTGCGGGTGTCCATGCCATCGTAGACCCTCATAACTATGGACGATAGTGAGTGATGAATCCTCATCCCGCAAATCAACATCGCTAACCGCCCCAGCAACAACGAGATCATCTCCAGCACCGCGGACTTTCAGACCTTCTGGCAGAACCTCGCCGGGCAATTCAAGGATAATGACCTGGTCATCTTCGACACGAGTAAGAGCACCCCCGCCCCCCCACCACCGGCAGTCCGTACTAACACGACCACAGACAACGAATACAACACCATGGACCAAACCCTGGTGCTGGACCTCAACCAGGCGGCGATCGACGGCATCCGGGCCGCCGGCGCCACCTCCCAGTACATCTTCGCGGAGGGCAACTCGTGGTCCGGGGCGTGGACCTGGGCGGACATCAACGACAACATGAAGGCGCTGACCGACCCGCAGGACAAGCTCGTCTACGAGATGCACCAGTACCTGGACTCGGACGGCTCGGGGACGTCCGGCGTCTGCGTGTCGGAGACGATCGGCGCGGAGCGCCTGCAGTCCGCCACGCAGTGGCTGAAAGACAACGGCAAGGTGGGCATCCTGGGCGAGTACGCTGGCGGGGCTAACGATGTCTGTCGCACGGCCATCGCGGGGATGCTGGAGTACATGGCCAACAACACGGACGTGTGGAAGGGCGCGGTCTGGTGGGCGGCTGGCCCGTGGTGGGCGGATTACATGTTCAGCATGGAGCCGCCCAGCGGGCCGGCTTATAGCGGGATGCTGGACGTTCTGGAGCCGTATCTGGGATGAGCTTGCGTGGTGTAGAGGGCGAGGTGCTGTACATATTCAAGGATGTTCTTGGCGTTGACCTGTGAACGGTTATGTAAGGGACTGACATCATAGACGAGAGCTCTACTGACTCTGTCCCTGTCAGTCTTACTGCACGAATGCTCTAGCCTGGCTCGATGGGAGGTTGAGCTCTGCTGGTTTTGTTGACTCTTGAGTGTGAAGACAACTCTGAGTATGTGGGTGTAGTTCCACGGATCGAATTGAGGGGGTACCCAGAATAGAAGTTAATAAACCAGGGCATCGGCCTGAGACAGCCAACGTCAGCTTCCCGGTGACAACCAAAGGTTTGCCGGAGGGAGGGCAGTAACCGGCTTGTCGATCAGCCACTGATGGTCTCGACGACTCTTCCGTGTCATAACATCGTTGCCATATTTCCAAGTTGAATGCTTTCGTATCCACTGCAATAAATCGCAATTTTGGAGCTGCCTTGAAGCTCTCTTATTGTGCAGGAGAAATCCTCCCCGCTTAGTCAGGCGAATGTTCCTGCTGGGGTTCCATGGAACGCCGCAGATAAAGCCAAGACGCGAGGTGCGTGTGTCGAGGCTTAGACGCAGAATCTGCAGCGAGGGGTACGTACGTCCCCCCGGATTAAAAGTGTTGATGTCTATCTGTGACCATCGAGATTACTGTTGCCAAGAGGATAACGAGGAAGCCTAAAACTCCTGTTTTGCTTTTCCTGGGCCTTGGGCAATGGGCTGACCCGTCCAACTTCTGGTGTGGAATGTGGGTGGAAAGGCCGATGAATAATAAACTCATCAATATGATGATCGCTGGAGCCGATCCACTGTGTATCAGATAAGTTTGACCTTCTGGGGCGGGCTCGGATCCTTCGTCTGTGATATTTGACTTCGGCAGTCGTGTTGCGACTGTGCTAAAAGCTGGGGCTGGAGGGGTTGGTTCGAGCTCACCCCAAACCAAGCAGTCCGTTTCTGGCTATCCGTACTCGTACAATGGCAGGGTCTGCTACATTTTGATAAGATGGACTGACCATAAGACGCGTACTAAACGTAGCCACAACTGACGTGGCGGTAGGGCTGGTGAGTCTCCGCCACGAGGGTCTGGCGGTGTCAAAAGCCCTCAAGAAAAGAAAAACAGCAATGAATGGACCCACTCTTCCCGTGTTGCGGTGGAAACATTGCATTATCGAAATAGAAACAAGCGTGGCGTAGTTGGTGCGGCACATCTCGTGATTGGCCCGCTGATCGACTTGACTGTAAATTTGCTCCCAACCATCCGCATTATCATTTACTTGCTGCTGACTGCGCCTCTCTCAACTCTACATCATCCCGGCGATCCTTCGGCTCACCCCGTTTATTTACTTGTTTAAAGCCCAGCCTCTGTCCGCTGACTCCACAGCCTTTGCTCACTCTCTTCCTTTCTTCAACTTTCCTGCCAACTTTGTCCACTCTCAACCTTCCCCCAGACAAGTGTTTCTCAAATACCAAAAACAGCATTACATCTTCAAAAGTCATCGGCACTATGGGTAAGGGCGGTCGCATTGTCTGTATTTTCACCCCATATGTCCTCACCATCGCCTCCTTGATATGTATTATCATGGTGGGGCTGGGCTGTACCAAATCCAGCTCCAGTACCTTGGATAATCTCTACTTCTTCAGAGTATGTCAACCATGCGCCTGCATGCATCTACATGTGTACATGTGCCAGGCTAACCTCAATCCAGATCAACCTCCAAAACATCACAAACGGAACCTCATCGACGACCGCGAAAATCACCTCGGCCATCAGCGATCTCGCCGGTGTCTCGGATGGCGACCTTTCGGCCGCATTGGAGGAGATCGAGGAGCAGTACAACATCCAGGACTTCTACACCGTTGGTCTGTGGGGTTACTGCTCGGGCAACATCACCAACGGCAACGACTACAAGACGACCAACTGCTCGAAGCCCGAAGCTGAATTCTGGTTCAACCCGTTGGAGGTGTGGAACTTGGAAGAGTCCGGTCTCGAGAATGCGCTCTCTAGCAGCGTGAAGAAGGAACTGAAGGTCTACAAGAGCGTCTCCAAGTGGATGTTCATCGCCTACATCATCGCATTCATCGCCACCATCGTCGAGCTGGTTGTAGGTGTCTTCGCCATCTGCAGTCGCTGGGGAAGCTGCGTGACCACTCTTGTCTCTGCCGTATGTTCTGACGCATTCCTTTCATTCCACCCCCTTCACTAACAGCCCGTCTGCAGGTCGCATTCCTCTTCACGACAGCCGCCTCCGTGACGTCAACCGCCTTGTTCGCCGTCCTCAAGGGCGTCTTCAAGGCCGAGCTGGAATCCTATGGCGTCAAGGGCCAGATGGGCAAGAACATGTATGTCGCCACCTGGCTCGCCGTCGCCTTCTCGCTCGGTGCCTCCCTGTTCTGGCTCCTGAGCACCTGCTGCTGCTCCGGCCGCTCCCCCTACAACCACCGCAACACCGCCCGCGCCGTCACGGCCGAAAAGGCCCCTTACACCTACGAGCCCCTCGGCCCCTACGGCCAGCCCCAGCAGCCCGCCTACACCAACACCGCCTACCCGCCCCCTCCTCCCCCGGGCCACGTTCCCATGCAGCAGAACGGCCGCACCAACGCGTACGAGCCTTTCCGTCACGTCTAAGCTGCGTCGCAAAGCTCTATCTTCCGTTCATCGAATGAGATTTGGGGAAATGGCGTTTCGGTTGAGAGAATCCGGAGATAATGACCTCTTACAATCATGATGACATACCAACAAGCCTCTGATTCAACTGTTGAATGGGGCTCATCTTGGTCTAATGACGTTAATGCAAGCTGCATCTGCACCTGAGGGTTGATTCACTCTAGACTTCTTATCTCCTCACATTCATTTTGGTTTGTACATTGCTTTAATTGCTTTTATCTTGTGATACCTGCTGCTCCGCGGCATTGTTTTTGTACCTATAGATGGGGAAATTAAATTCGAATCTTACCGCATGGGTTGTTTCGTACTATCATAGAAGTCGGTATACGCATATCTCTGGCTTTCTGGGTCTGTTGTCTTTAACGCTAAAAGCTTTGTCTGCCTTGCAATGATCACTTTCTTGACCTTCCTCCTTTGGTTTGGGTCAGTCCTTAGGCACTCGCCACGAAAATCACAATGAAGGGTTCTCTCACGAGTCACTTGCTTCCCATTGTGCAACTATACTGGTTTGTGGGATGGGGGATTGCGGGCGGAGCCGATCAAGGAAGGCGCGCAATTCGACGGACTGAGTATAAACCCCCCCCCCCTCTCCCTCGCACCCAAATCTCTGCAGATTCGATTTAAACCCGGTGCTCATCCGCCACCACATGGGCCAGCATCTTGTGCTCTTGAATGAATGTAAGTCTCCATCCATGTTGGACACGGTTCCGGTAGTGTTCCCTCCGCTTCCTTCGCTTTCTCAACTTGGCTCTGCCCATACCAACTGATTCTACTCTTCAGAGTCCGTCCATCACTTCTTACTGCCTCCGTCATCCAGCAATGCCATCGCCTCGAGTATTATACCGTCTTGACACACTTTATAAAGTGATGGGATGCTTAAAGCCGTTCTACTCACCTGCTGCAGCGATGAGCACCTCAGAGCGGCCATAGCTAGAGTCTACCAATCGAAAGGCTTCCGAGTCTTCGTCAGCTGTGCAGAAAACCGAGGGCGGATTTCTAGCTAGAACTGACAATCTCGACATCGTGGGACTGTCGTTGAATCAATCCGTTCCTGCGCCGATACTGATGCGAGACGAAACGGATAGGCTGTGCTCGTTCACAACGCCGGCGTCACCGCCGTGGATTCCCTTTTCGACACCTCTCTCGACGAAGCATATGTCGGTCAAGTATAGCCCTTCTACGCGAGGAGAATGGATGGGACAAAATTGGTAGGATCGTTGTTTTCGATCACGGCATAGACTGTTCGTCCGTGTTTCCCACGCGGGCCAATGCCAATTCAGAGTGAGTATTTTCAGATACCGTCGAACTGAAGGTCGGCTTTGACGAGTGATCGAAGCAGATCTGGGATTCGGGCATCCTATTCGCCTGGCACAGCCACAAACCCCAAAGGTGCATAATTGGCATTTAGGCCTGTTCTAGGAGCTCAGATAAACGCCCAACGAAGAGCAGGGGTGAGGCGCTAGATATGCACCGCCCGCGTGACTTGGTGTGATTACCGGACGTCGATGCCTTCTCGTTATCTCTCGCCACAGGTGTTTGCTCAGTCACTCTTGTTATACAGTCCACGCTTCGAACAAGAACCACCAGAGAGAGTCGCCCATCGGAGGTCGCTGTGCCAGATATCATTATTTATTGCTTGCCCCTGACCACGCACATGGCCCTCCAACTACCACGCAAAGAGAACAAAAGCCGACAGGATGTGGACCCCGCGGAGTCCCTGACAAAGGCATTGGCCAGTTTCAAGCAGGTTCTAACAACTGAGCAACGGAAACAGTTCGAAGATAGCACGACAGTCCCTGATGCGGGGAGTGTCCTGTTTTTTGTCGCCCAGCTTGATGCTGAGAACGCGAGCAAGACCAGGCGAAGCATCGCCCCTCGACTATGTACCTTCCTGACCGCAACGCAGCAGTTTGCGGGGGCTGTGGAAACATTCGTCAGCTCCCATCCGGAGACGGCGGCCTTGATTTGGGGTGGAATCAAAACCGCCATAACCGTAGCCAGCAACGTCGCCTCTTATTTTGACAAAGTCACCAACATGATCAAGGTATCGGTCTTACCTGCCCGACCATCCAACAGTCTGGCCAGCTTTACCATGGACATCTTGGTCTTCAGCGTTCATTGTGTGACTACTATGCCGTGATAATTGAGCTATGCAGCAAGGTCATTGAGGTTTCTCGCCGACCAGCAGCCATTCACACCTTCATCTCGATTTGGAATCCCTTCGAGTCCGAGTTCAACCCGTGCCTGGAGCGACTGGCTTCATCCAAGGACCAAGTGATGTTGCAGATCTCTCTTTCCTCAGAAATGGCTGCCCACGAGGCCAAGATGTTGTTAGAATATGAGAGCAAGGAAAACTCCTCGCATAGAGCCTTTACTTTGAAATTTTTCATGACTTCAGCACACCACCAAGAAGAGGCGAGGCAGTGGCAGATCAACCAGACAAAGCGAGAAAAGGCGGCCTTGAAGATCAAAATCCGACAGAATCTGTCCCCCGTCGACCACATTCCACCTTGGAAACGAGTTCTAAAGCAGCGAGTCCAATCAACCGCCGAGTGGCTACTGCATGAAGAGGCATTCCTTGAATGGAAGGCTAGTCCAGAGTCATCAATCCTTTGGTGCGCTGGGACGATGGGCATGGGGAAGACTGTTCTGATGTCTAATGTGGTCTCTTTTCTACATTCGGCCCGCCGTGAAGATGATTCTGTTGCGCATTTCTTCTGTCAAGCAGACAATCAGCCATCTCTTTCGGCGCGAAACATCGTCGGCAGCATTTGTCGCCAGCTGCTTGATTCGTTGATTGAGGGGAGCAGTCACGAAGATCTGCTCTCGATTGAGCACGATTGTGAAGCTCTGGACACGAATGAAACCGTACAATTCCTCCTCTCGAGAATGGTCAAGGAGCGAATGTACTATATTGTCCTCGACGGACTAGACGAGTGTGAGACGGCTCAGATTCGAGAAATGGCGAGGGCTTTGGAGATGCTCTCCCAAGGAAAGGTCGGGACGTTGAAGATTATTTGTACGGGTCGTCCGGGCCTTGAGGTGGATTTGTTCAAGTGGGGCCGGCCACAGCATCGCGTTGTGATTGATCAAGGGAAGCTCAACGTCGATATGGAACGATACATCGCTGCAACTCTATATGATTGCTTGGAAGGTCTATGTATCAGAGATCTGTGTGAAAAAAATTGCGATGAAGACATACTTGATGCGTTGAACCACCTTCCGCGTGGTTTGGCCGAGCTTTTCGATTCAAAGCTTCGTCGAATCCAGCAGGGAAAGGATTCCCATCATGCAATGGAATTGCTCCAATACTGCGGTGTCGTGAAGCGCCCCCTGACCATTGGAAGCTTTAAGCATCTCCCTCGGCGATAAGTCTCTGAACACAAAGCGGCTACCCAATAAAATGAATCGAATTGTCCGTGGATGCTTCGGTTTGACATTCATCGATGACGAAGAGCATACAGTTCATTACACTCATCATAGTGTTAAGGAGCATCTATTCCGCACTAAGAACAAAGACTCGGCAAAGTTCGATGCTGAAAGCGTTAATAAACATTTTGGCTCTCTGTGCATGACGTATCTAAATTTCACCAATTTCGGTCGTCAATTAGTGAAGGCTGGGAAAAGACTCGTCGATCCTCTCTTCCAGGGCGCATCTTCGATATATCCTGACAGCTTTCGTAAGAATAGAATGTTATGGAAGCTCCAGTCGTCCTGGAAGAGGCAATTACCACGCATAAATGTACGCGAGATCGAGAGAACTGCGCGAGAGTCGCTTGGAGGCCCTGAGTGTCATGGCTTCTGTTCCACATACGCCATGCAGATTGGCGCCTTTCTTTTTTACGTCAGAGATCATTGGCTTCTTCATTTGAATAGCTTTGAACCAGATGATGAGGAAATGTGGACTCTCTTCTGCAAATGCATTGAAGATAGGTCCCTACCTTTCAGCCGACCTTGGGACCTGGTAGTCCAAAGTAGCCCAAGAGGCGACTATGGGCATTGAGCAACTGAGAAGTTTGTCAAGGACCTCTCTGCCTTTTTCAGTTGTGGTGAGCAGGAGTTAGTGTGGGCGCTGAAGCACAAACATCATGCCTTGTTACTATATTTGACGAGGACGGGAGACCGCACGATTTCCCAATGGGAACTTCTTCTTTCGCTCCCAGCATTGAATGATAAAGCCACTTATCGATGGCTTGAAATCTTGCTCGATGTCCCAACTTTCACTCAAGCCTGGTGCGGAGTTTTGTTCAGCGTGGCCTTGGATGAGGGACTTCCCGAAGCGGAGAAGCTTCAGGTTTCTCTCGCATTGCTCCGCAAAATGCACCATGTCGATGCACTGGAAACCAGATTCGCTCTTGGAGTAGCTTTGCGACGCGCGCTTTGGGCCAACCGAATGTTGGGGTTTCTGTTGTCGGTCGACAAAGCATTTTACACAGACTCTACAGTCGTCAACGATACCCTGGATGGTAACAAAGCCGATGCCTATTTCAATGGCCCCAGCTATGAACAGAGACAACCTCTCATTATATCCATTCTGGACAAATCATTTTGGGTAGTATCAGATGGGACGCTGTCCAGGGCTAAAGCCAGAGACTTGCAAACGGTGAAGAACCTCGTGGCTTCTGGTGCGGACGTCAACTGAAGAATGACAGAGGCGAGACAGCTCTCCTCAAGGCTGCAAAAATAGGACAAGAAGGACCGGAGGTGATCAAATACCTTCTTAGTGCCGGATCGGAGGTCAATTTGGCAAATAAGAGTGGGCAGACAGCTCTTCACACTGCTGTGTCTAAAGGTCAAGAAAAGAATGTCAAGATTCTTCTCTCTGCTGGGGCGCTTGTCAACTTGAAAGACAATGTGGGCAATACCGCTCTTCATGAAGCTGTTGGTTGGCAAGGCAGCTTCCAGATGTGGTCTTCAATCACCGCCATTCCTCGCAAGAGATTTAAAAACATTCTACCTGCACCAGAACGAGAGCGCATCAATATGACGAGGATTCTTATGAAAGCCGGTGCTGACCTCACCTTGCCAAATGATCGAGGTGAAACACCTCTTCATGTTGCCCCATCGTTGCACTCTATGGCTGAAGTGATAAACGACCTTGCGACTGCCGCTCATGAAGCATATCCGGAAGGAACGCCTTCTCTAGGTAATCTGGGTGAACGTCTCGCCAAAATTGCTCAGTCAGGTGCATGGTCTGCCGTCAAATTGTTAGTCATGAGTGGGGTAGATGTCAATATTCGAGGAAACTTGAGTAGAACAGCCCTCCATTGGGCGAGTGAACAAAACCAGAAGGATATAGTGTTACTACTGCTTGAACGTGGAAGTGACCCGAACATGCTCGATCTTTTCAGTCAAACAGCCTTGCATTATGCTGCGGAAAGGGGATTGGACGACATAACAGCACATCTGCTGAAGGTGACGGATGCTTCTATTGTCGATATCAAGGGAAGAACAGCCTTGCGATGCGCGAGAGATAATGGCCACGCGTCCACTGTGAAGATGCTCCTACCGTTTGCTGGTCCGAGAGACGAAGGGGTCGACAACAAGCGGAGAACACTGCAATATTGGAAGAACATGCTAGACGGTGCGGCTGATTAGTCTTGAGAAGCATCTGTGTGTTATGACTATTTAATGTAATGAACAATTTGTGGCTAGCTATCCTCAAGCCCCAATGCTATCCTTTATGCTTAGATTGCCTGACTCGAAAGTTAGACAGAACTTGCTGTCTTCTTATATGTGCGTATGTGTGAGGCGATGAAAAGGAGATGAATCAACCAAGCAAGAATTTCATTTTTGGAGAAGAAAGAGAAAAAAACCCACAGGGCCTTTACTCTAGACTACATGTATATATAGAGCTATAGATGTCTTAGGTATCTATAGCTGGTTATATAACAAAATATTAAAACTATAAAAAAAGAGTTTTGGCCAAAAGATATTAATGACCTGTAGACACAGGGGGACTCGAAAAAAGTAGTATGATTTGATTACTAAGCAGACGACCATAAAGAGAATGACATAGTATCAGAAGATTTGCTGCTAAGAAAAAAACTATATAACTAAATTCAACCACAACATGTCATTCTATGACCTTGCTAAGAATCGAGAGTCTTTAAAAAAAAATCAAGCAGCCCTTAATCTTTGCATAAATCATGCAGTTCCCACATCGGCCAAGTCCACCAAAGCTTGCAGCAGAACATCCTTGTTGCGTCGCAAGAACCAATGGTCGCCATCCACCTCACGGAGCTTGAAGTTCTTCGACTGCGCGCCCCAATGAGCCAATTCTTCGCGGTACGCGATGTCATCCTGGCGCGCGGAAAAGGCCACGATGGGCACCCCTAGTTCATTCTCCTCCTGGTACTCGTAATCTAACAGGAGTGGTGCGTCATGATGGAGCATCTCCAGAATCCCGATGACGAAGTCCGGCTCGTCCACATAGCGGGTGACCGCCAGCAGATAGTCGGCGCTGCTGTCCCCGCTCAGACTCGATATCAGGAGCTCGCGCCGCTTCCAGACCCCGATCAGCTGCGGCGCGATGGTGCCGGTGATCATCAAGGAGGGCAGTGGGACACCTTTGCGGCGCAGCGCCCGCAAGACCTCGAAGGCAATGATTCCGCCAAAAGAATGGCCCCAGAAGACGTCGGGCGGTTGCTCCCACGATTGGATCTCGGCCACGATGCTCGCCACTACGGAGGAGAAGCTGGGCAGTTCCTCATGGGCCCGCGTCTCGCGGCCGGGCAGCTGGACGGCTACCAGGTCCAGGCCCTTCGGGCAGTCAATGAGGAAGGGCGTGAACAGCGATGCTCCAATACCCATGGAGTGGAAGCAGACCACCCGTTTTCCGGCACCGGTGCCCTTGAAAATCCACGGGGACAATGGCGTCAGTTCCTTCACCAGATCAACCACGGCTGCGTGCTGATATGTTTGGGTCGCGTCCTTGTGGGTTTCTTCCTTGCCGTCCGCGAGCATTTCTTCGATCTCGGTCGCAAGGGACTGGATCGTAGGATTATTGTAGAGACGCATCAGGGGAATAGTGACCCGTAGTTCTCTCGCAATCATACCTCGCACTTGCGTTAGGGTCAACGAGTCAAAGGCGTAGGTGTTGATCTCTTCTTTCGGCTCGATCCGGCTCGGCTCAACACCGATAACCTTGGCGAGACCGGCACACAGGACCTCGATTGCTGGTCGGTCATCCTTGGCCGATCTGGTCGGATCGTCGTTACCGGTTTCCCCCTTTTCATACTGCACCTTGGTATAGTACGCGTCCTGCCGCAGGTGGTTATGGATGTCGACAAATGCGGAGAAACTGATGCGACCGAGGACACGGTGACAGGTCTTGCGGATAATAAGGCGCTCTAGTGTGGACTCGACCGTATCAAAGTCAAGTTGCAACAGCCCCTGTGCTTCCAATGAATCCAGGATGCGATTGCCAAGGTCAGCTGTGGTCATGCCGGCATAAGATCCCAAAACTCCAAGGCTGAGAGAAAGCCCTGGTAGGCCACACGACTGACGATGGGCGGCTAAAGCATCAAGAAACTGGTTCGCTGAAGCATAACTCAGTTGGCCAGGCTGGGCGATAACAATTGAGATCGAAGAGGCCAGCATAAAGAAGTCCAAGACCTTGTCTTGGGTCGCCCGGTGTAGGTTCCATGCGCCAAGAGCCTTGGGGCGAAACACCTTCCAGAAGGCAGACATGGTCGTTTCACTGGACGGAAGATTATTGATAACGCCGGCACAGTGCATCACCCCTGCGATTGGTGGGTAATCGGTAGTATTGTTAAACAGCGCTGCTACCACCTCGTAGTCAGCGATATCAGCTTGCTTGATAATAATCCTCGCGCCCTTATTGATCAAGTCATCGATGGTGGCCCGATGCTCAGCGGATTTGGGGCCGGAGCGGCTGACGAGCAAGAGATGGCGGGCCCCTCGTTTGACAAGAAAGCGGGCCAGCTGTAATCCTAACCCACCGGTACCGCCAGTGATGAGATATGTCTTGTCCTCTGACAGTAGCAATCGGTCCTGAGGCTTCGACTGAACAAAATCATGTTCCGGCATCTCTACAGCGACCTTACCGATGGCGGATGAGCGAGAGAGTGATTTGAGTGCCTTGGGGAATTCGCTGAAAGAAAACCGGGTGACCGGGAGAGGCAACAATTTCCCACGGTTCAGCAAGTCGGAGACCTCGAGAAGAAGCAGCCGGTGTAGTTCAGGCTTTTGAACAGCCAAGGAGTCCACATCCACCACAAAAAGGGTACAGTTCTTTCGGAATTGTTGGAGGCCAACTCTCATATTCCGGTAGACATCACTCTTACCCAGCTGGAGGCAGCGGCCAAAGGGAGCCAGGCAGGCAATCGACTGAGAAAAGATGTTCCCATTTGATGAATTGAGCACAAGATCCACCCCCTTGCCATGGGTCACTTTCTTAACTTCATCACAGAAAGTCACAGACCGCGAATCGAACACAGCCTCTACACCATTGATGCCTTGGATCCAGGCTCGACGTTGAGGATTCCCCGCTGTTGCATAGATGCGAGCCCCAAAGAGCTTGGCGACTTGGATAGCTGCGATACCCACCCCTCCAGCACCGGAGTGGATAAGAATTGATTCGCCCTCTCTCAGGCGGCCAAGGTGAACCAAGGCATAATAAGCTGTCATATATGCCATGGGTAGACAAGCCGCCTCTGTAAGAGAGATTGTTGACGGAACAGGCACAACGAGTTGGTGATTGACCACCACCAACCCTCCCAGACCCTTGGTGACTCGAGCCATTACCCGGGCCCCGACATCAATGCCGCTCACACTGGCTCCCACTCGCGTCACGATGCCAGCAATTTCCATTCCCAGACTGTCGCCACTCAGCGCGTCGGGTGTAGCCTGATCGGATTGCATCCCCATAGACGTGATGACATCATTATAGTTCAGTCCAGTCGCGTGGACCTCAATAGCCACGTCTCCGGGGCCCAGCGCAATGGGGTCCAGATCATGGATGGCAATCTCGCCGAAGGAACCACCGTGGACGGGCTTACCATAGTACCTTCCTCCTCTTGCGGGGACTGGCTTAGACCACCGGTCTTCAAACTCGCTATCGACTGTCGTGACCTGGGGATAATAGCAACCGGAAGGGCGAACGGCTACCACGCAGTCGTGTCGACTGATGCGGGTATTTCCTAATACTTCGTCGAGCGAGGGCAGGGATTTCCAAGAGTCGCGCAAGGGGAGATCGAGCACCTGTACGGATATCCGTGGCAGCTCGTTTCTCATCACCCGAACCGCGGCCTGAACGCTGGCAGAGGCAGGGTCGCATTGAGTGTCCGCAGACGTCAAGCAGCCGCCTCTGGTGAGAACTAGTACTGTCGAGCTTCCAGTATCGTGTTGTAGCCAGTTCGCCACCCTAATAAGAGCGCTATAAACCAACTCGATGTGTTTTTCAATATCAGAACAAGCCATGTTCATTACAGCAGGTATGTAGATCATTACTCTGCGGTCCAGACGGAACCCAAACTTGTCAGAATCGAAGTCGCCTGCGGCTTCTTCGAGTGAGATCCGGTGGATAGGGACTGCAGGAAAGGCATTGTGGAAGAGACCGACATCATCAATATCAGCGGCTAGGCCGAGATCGATGGAGATAATATTCGTCAAACTCCGGGGGACTCGGTCATTATATTCTGTCCCATTTGGCGCATGTTCGAAAGCAATCTCATGCTCCAGGGACCGAATAGGTTTTGTGGAACCCAGCCGCTTGATGACAAGGCTCTTGGCAGAAACAAGCAGTCGACCGTCCTCGGCATAGACTAAAATATCGACATTCAAGGTGTCATCGGTCTGACTCTTCACTTTCACATTGGACCAAACTGACGAGATCCCGCGTGAGTCAAGAACCTCGACCGCTTCCAAAGTGTAGGGTAGATAGACAGCGCTGACACCAATGTTGTGCTGTACATAGGCGTTCACGATGTGAAAACTGGCATCCAGGAGGGCTGGGTGGAAACGGAAACGGGCTGTCTCATGCGAGATGACGGCAGGTAGTTCCACACGTGCAAAGATCTCACTTCCACGCCGCCAGAGATCCTTGACGCATTGAAACATTTCCCCGTAAATAAGCCCTGCGTTTCCAATGTATTTGTAGAACTGCTCCACGTCCACTGGGGCTGCCGTCTGGATTCGGGCTTGGACGCTGCTCATCTGCTCAGGTGCAATTGTCGACGGTTCGTCCAGCATATTGATTCTACCTCGGGAGCAGACTTTCCACGGCGACTCTGGTTTGGCGTCTGGGGCACGAGTGGCAATCACATAGTCCTTATTCATTGATGTAATCTCCAGTACAAACTGAGGAGCAAAGTCCTCTGCGGGACTCAAAATAAGTGGAGCCTCGAAGCGTAGATTCTGCAGCCAGATTTTTGATCCGGGGGTATATAGATCAGCAGCCATGTACGCTGTCTCTATATGGCCGGTCATGGGAAGTATCATGGCGGTTTCAACACTGTGGTCTTTGAGAAAGGGCGATGTACCAGTGCCGAGTCGGAGTCGCAATGAGGCACGGCCATCGTCTGTCAGTTGAGTCGAGTCGAGGTAGAATGGGTGGCGTCTCTTTGAAAGTCTTGCCTGTTTGCATTCGGGATTTTCAAACGAGAACTGTTGCCGTTGAAAGGGGTAGAGCGGAAGATCAGTAACACAGCCCCTGCTACCATTAAATAACTGGATGTCTGCAGGGATCCCGATCGCGTGCGCGACTCCAATGACTCTGGCAAGAGGCTCCAGCTCATTGTCTCGTACCATTCCAGGTAGGACGTAAGCAGCACGATCTAATGAGTTGGCAATATCCTGCGTACCGGAAACCAGCACTGGGTGTGGACCAATCTCGATCAGATACTCACAACCATCCTCCAGGATTTTGCTCACAGTTTCAACATATCGGACAGGTTTGCGCACATTATCAAACCAATATTCCCCCGTAATATGCGTACCTGGTTCGACGTCCGTTGTAACTGTGGAATAAAGATCCATACCAGGATGGGTCTGTTTGCCTTTATAGGTAGACAGGTGCTCGACCAGTTCCTCTTTGCACGGATCCATGAACTGACTATGGTAAGGCACCTCCACCTTCACAAACTTAGCAAAGGAGCCACTTGTCTGAACATCAGTGGAGATTGTCTCCAAAGCGGATCTTTCGCCGGCGAGGGTAGTCATTTTCAAACCATTCATCGCAGCAACTTCGACGGAGGAACTGAGATTGTGGCGGGTAATGAACTCCTCGGCCTCACTCGCTGATAATCCTACTGCTAACATAGTTCCCTTGCCCGCCGCTTTGGCCTGGACTCTGGATCGGATATAGATGACCTTAACCGCTTCTTCAAGAGCCAACGCTCCGGAGACATAAGCAGCCGCAACCTCCCCAATGGAGTGGCCCACAATTGCATTGGGCTTCACTCCATACGCAATCAGTGTCTCGGCCAGGGCAATCTGAATGGCCGCGATACCCGACTGGGCAATGACCGTATTCGACAGCCGCGAAGGATCATTTGTATTATCCGCTGAGATCTCCTTGAGGATAGAAAACCCTGCTAAAGGTGCGTAGATTTCGTCAAACTTAGCGAGCGTCTCCCGGAAGACGGGCTGGTCCCGGGCCAACTTGCTGCCCATCCCAAGCCACTGTCCACCCTGGCCCGAAAACAGAAACGCGACTCGAGGAGTGGAAGTGGTTGTCGCCGACTTTTTATCAAGCATTAAGATGTCCTTCGATACCTTGCCTGCGTCCACCTGATCAAGCCGGGCGCACAAGATCTCTTTATCTGTGGCGGGGATAATGGCAACTTTGTTATGGCAGCCGCGACGGATGTTCAAAGTATAGGCCGTGTCGCTGAGACTCGAGGATTTTGGCGCACGCAGGTGACTAGCCAGCTCACTGGCCACTTTCTGTAACGCGATGTCAGACCGCGCAGACACCACAAATACCCGCGGGTGCGAGGGGCTGACGGGGATCCATGCTTCTGAATCCGAGGAATCCGAGGAATCCGAGGAAGTTGGTGTGCAAATAGAGGAGTTCCTGTCTGAGGGCGCCTCTCCAATGATCGCATGGGCATTAGTACCACCTGCGCCAAATGAGTTGATACCAACAAAGACCTCATCATTCCCATTGCTGCCCGGGAGGTTGGTTAGTTTGACCGGCACATCCAGATGGAGGCCGTCCCAGTCAATGGCCGGGTTCCGTTGGTGGTGGTTGAGTTGCGGGGGTATCTGACGATGGAAGAGAGTCAGGGTCGCTTTGATAAACCCAACTATTCCAGCAGCTCCCTCAAGGTGACCTATATTGCCCTTGATGGATCCTATAGCAAGGGGAAGGCCAGTATCTGCATATCGCAGCTTTCCAATTTGGCTGCCAATAGCGCCTGCTTCGATAGGGTCGCCCACGGCAGTGCCGGGACCATGGGCCTCGACGTACTGAACCTTGGCCGGGTCTACCCCTGCCTGAGAGTAGACAGACTTGAGCAAGGCTTCCTGACCTTTCAAGCTCGGTACGGTTAGACCCTCTGCGGTATATCCGTCCTGGTTGACAAGAGACCCACGGATCACCCCGTAAATACGGTCCCTGTCCTGCAGAGCTTGACTTAAGGGCTTGAGATATACCACAGCCGCGCCCTCACTGCGGACATAACCGTTTCCTGCCGCGTCAAATGATTTGCACTGTCCATCCGGGCCAAGAAACCCACCCTTAGATAGAAGAATCGAAGTCTCGGGGCGTAAAATTGCATTCACTCCCCCTGCCAATGCTGCATCACTGTCACCAGACCAGATACTTTGGCAAGCGAGATGAACAGAGACAAGACTGCTCGAGCAAGCCGTATCCAGACTGACGCTGGGGCCTTGGAGGTTCAGTCGATGGGAGATGCGGTTTGCAATAGCACAACTTGTACTCCCCATAGCGATATGAGGGGTAATGTCATCGCGCTGTTGGGCTTCTGTCTGCATTGCCAGATGATCGTACATGAAGGTTCCGAGAAAGACACTGGTCCGCGATCCCGACACCTGATTCAAAGGCGTTCCAGAGTCCTCCAAAGCATGAAAACTTGCTTCAAGAACTATTCGCTGCTGAGGATCAAGCTTGGACGCCTCGGTTGGATAAAAGCCGAAAAAGTCGGCATCGAAAGAGGTAATATCAGGAACAAAGCCACCTTTCCGGTTACGAATCGCCCCGTATGCTTGGGAATCCGGGTGATGAAATGAATTGATATCGAATCGATCGCCTGGAACATCGGTAATGAGATCCAGTCCTTGGCACAACGCATCCCAAAACTCCTTGGTGGAATTGATTCCTCCTGGAAGTCTGCAGCCAATTCCAACCACTGCAATTGGCTCCCGCTGAGAATTGGACATCGTCATAGTCAAATTTATGTAGAAGAGTTCTGGTAAGAACAATTGAGAAGCTTGGATGAGAATGTAGAACCTAAGATAAGATTGTATAACAATGGTGATGACCTTGTTGTTCTTCTTCCCTGATGCTGGGTCAGTGACGACTATTTAAGTCTCTAGAATTGGGCATCCTTGAAAGTGAAGCACGTTCCATTACATTCGATATCACCTGCTTTTCTGCATGACAAAATTCAAGCCTATACTCATGTGAGGCATTCTTGCCACAGTGTAAGGGAAAGAGAGATTTACTGTACTTTGATGTACTTAGCGATGCACTTCAAGCTAAATCGGGTAAGGTGAATCTCTGGGGAAATTCATGATGATGATGATGATGGAAACTTATCCTAGGAGTCTCCAGATTCTTGAGAGGAGGAGACAAAGTGAGGTGTCGTCTACCTACTGACATCTTCGATTTCTTTGATTGGAAGCGTGAAGGGTGTGGATTCCAGGCTATCTAGAAAGAATGATCTACACCGTAACCGAAGCATTGAGGTGTCTAGCCAACTATAGGAGGCCTAGGAATCCATCAAACCCCGTAGAGCTTGCATGTAAGGCCTAAATTCGGAAAAGGCAAAGCTGAACTAAATACATACTCCCCCCCCCCCTCCCAAAGAGGAATGCCACAGTTATCGCACGGATACAGATGGAAACACAGGGTGAAAAGCTGCCTCCAAGCAATCAAGTAACTAAGCATATCTGTCAGGGAATCAGGGAATCATTTTCTATTTGTATGTCCTTTCCCATATAATCAAGAAATTAATCAAAGAACCGCATAATGTAGGCCGATGTTATTGAAGTGGTTTAGTATGCACTAACCTGATGTAAACAGTATGTAACTGAGAACCATGTGTCTAGAAACGCCTTGTGTTCTCTGCTCAGTAGGCAGCGCACCTCCTTTGCAAGAGCAGCTTTCACACTCTTCGAACTCTGTACCGGCAAACATAGTCTGACGATAATGATGTCATATGGAGTATTTAAAGGTTGAATTGTCAACAACAACAACAACAACATGCGAACTTGATCCACTAGCATGGAAAAAGCTTCCTGAGGCCTCAGTAGATTGACCACAGGTGCAATCTGCCCTTGCAGAGCAGCAAGGGGTGTCTGAGGAACTCGGGTCACTGAATATGCCCGCAAGACGCTTATCAACGCAAGAAGCTCAATCAAGGTCTTCAGGCGACCGGCTAACAGAATCTGGACGCGGAATATATCACCTTTTCCGAGCTCTAGTCTGCAGATCAGTGCCTTGCTATGATTGCTTTTTTGATATCCGCAAGTAGGGCGGGACAGGGTTCTGGCAAAGGAGTAATCAATGGGAACAGCTTCGAGGCCTAGCCCGGAATACCCACTTGTCAAGATATCGACTAAAGAGTCAGCGAGTGGGCATGTCTCTATGTTCTGTTACAAAGGCTTAGCAGGATGCGTGTTTTAAAGCTCGGCTACGTGTCACTGTAGGTACAGGGCTTGAAGTATTGGAATAATGCTGAGATACTCTCAGCACGGCCCGTCACAGGGTTTCGGTTAATCACATAAAGTCTCGAACCGACAATCTTTACATTTGCTTTCTGCCCAAGTTCTTCATTCTCAAGCACTTGCAGTCTAAAAAACCCCAGAGGCCCCGAAAACGAGCCTAAGTGACCGTATTGATGAACTCCACGATGTAAGTCCCCGATTATGGAGTCATGTCGTACTTGTGGACACATGCTCACAGGGGTTGCTGCTAGAAAATGTATCCGTGTTAATGGTACTCTGTATATCTCATATAGTATGCTAGATGATGTAAACGGCTTATGTGTCTATTGTAGTCAACCCTCACAGGCGGCATAATGCAATTATCTATCCCAAGGCCTCTTACCAGGTGATTCTCATGTCCTCGATCGCCTCATCGGTACCCTCCAGCAGCAGCCGCTACCGCGAATTCATGGCGGTGGCCTCCGCGGCCGTCTTTATGAAGAAAGGGGCGTCAAGCGTGGTGACTTTGTCAGTCATAAAGTGGCACGAGATAAACGGACGAATGAGGAGCTTGGAGCAACAGTGTGTGGAATGATTAATGCCGTTGAAGTTCGGTAGTTGACCTGCCAGATAGAGTTAAGTTTCGGCCCATAGCGGCCTGTTTTCCCAGAATTGTGAAACCTACATCAAACCTACATGGACTCTTTACCCCACCTGGTAGCGTTCTACATTCTTGGTGGCCTCGTGAAACAAGGCTGCCTTGGGTTTTCTCGGCGATGAGATTTACAGTGACGAGATATCTGCAAGGGAGCCTAGTCTACCGTCGCTGATTGGTTGATCTTGACTCTCGAGCTTCTTGCAATTCCGAAGAATGAAAACACCCTTGGCGAGAGTCCCCATTCAGGTAACCCGGAATTTTGAAGACCAAATACCGAGTACTACCGTCAAGTCGCCCGATTATGAATTTATCTACTGTATCCCACTTTGGGACACAATGTTTTGACGTACGGACTTATTGTTCTTATATGCCCAATTGTTCCACACTCGCTGCAGCAAGGTGGTGCCCGGTGGCGAGATTGTTTCTTGCTTAGTAGCTGATTTTACAAGCTAACTTCCACCAACCTAATCAGTTTTATAAGTTCGTTTAAATATATTTTTAGCCTTTTCAAACAGTAGGACTGTTCAGACCGGCTGTTTAGTAATAAGACCTCTTTTTCTTAATATTTTACTTTTCTAATCCAGTTTGTAATTTGTTAACTTTTTGCTTAGGCAAAACAGAGTGGCTAACAGCCAGGTCAGGTCAGGTTAATTGGAATTTTTTTCCTGACCGCAGGTAGTAATGGTCAGGTATAAGAAATACATATTCCTGACCGTGTTACCCTGCGGTTAATCTGATTATATATTTACAACAAGGTTTTTAATTTTAGTTTCAAAATTATCGAATTATTTTATATTTTACTCGGTCGCGTTCTAGATGGCTTGGGTACGGCTAAGCGGACGGAAAGCCCTATCTTCCACACCCTGTGCTTGTATGTGCTTGATGAAGTAGGGAGGCAGTATATACCCATGTCACGAAATGAGGCCACCCTACAGAAGGGGGGGGAGCTACTCCAGGCTGAGATACACTGGGTCAGATCTCACCCGATTCATATGCTAGGTATGTGATTTTACCTGAAATCTTGATACCTACTTTGTATTTCGTTGATATACTGGATAGGATTGAGGAGTGTACTGAAGTCGCTGAGCCATTTGAAAGCGGATGCTAACTTATCGAGTTCCTCATGCATTAAGAAAAGTGTCTGTCGAGTGATTGGCCCATGTCCCAAGCCAGCCAAGTCTCCGATCTACCTTACTATACAACCGATGGCTGCTCGAAAGTGGAGTAGTGCATGGGTCGGGAGAACCAACGGACTGAGTGGAAAGTTGGAATCCAGGCAAGTCGCTAGATGGGAGGTGAACTGCTGTGAACTTGCGAGACGCAATCGAAAGATTGCATGAAGCATCGCTTGACGAGCATCAACATCTGCTTTCATGATAATTACCTACGTACGTACCATCATGCACTGACTAGTTACTCCTTGTAGTAGCCAATCAAACTCTTGTGGATATAAAAGTCCTTGTATCCATGGTTGGCAGCGGGCAAACCCCAGATTCATTATGCTACCTAGGTAGTAGGCACTAGACTAGGTAGTAGGCACCTAGGCTCTAGGCTTACTTACACAGTATAGTGTGCCTTGAACTACCTAGGTGTGAGTCTTCAATTTTGACTCGAGGGCCGGCCGGCCGGCCGACCCACCCCTTAGTCATGATTCGCGGGAACTGCAGGGAGCAGCCAGTAAGTTCCAAGTTCCCCTAGCCTTGACTTCATCAATCTCAGTGCTTCGGATATCCTTCGATACTCTGGCAGAATAGAAACGAGAGATGGGATTTTGCGATTGTAACCAAAGCACTAGATAGAGCTGCGCCTACCCTTGGGGCCAAGTTCCTGGCTAGTAAGCCTTGACTCGCGACCGGGTAAAGACCGCCCCGACATCTTTAACTCATGCTTTAATTTAGCAACCTTGTTCTCCACGGATATCTCCGCCTCGATTCCCTGGTCCTCGATTTTATGCATATACTGCTGTGCTTGCTCTCTAATCTCCTCCAGATGCCGCTGCGCTTGTTCTTCCATTTCCTTCATGCAGTCGTTGGCAGTGATGCGTACCTCGGTGTTACCGTCCTCGACCTGGTCGCGGAACTCGGTTTCGTGAAGGTGGCATTCATCCAGGAACTGATCCCGGCACTCGCTTACAGCACTATCGATGATCGCGTCGAGAATGTGTGGTTCGATGAAACACTTGATCTTCTCCTCGACAATGCGTTCGAGGCGGCGTTCCATGGATTCCATCCGGGCAGAAGGGAATTTCTCGGAGTCAGACAGCAGATGATTCTCGGGATCTCCAGGTGTAGCCTGTAGGCATCGACTTGCTAATCGAATCAATAGTTTGCGAATCAGGTCAGTGGAAGCACCGCTAAGCATATGTTCAAGGCGCGCAAGTGTATCAAGCTCCGTGCGGTTTGGAGAGGAACGGCGTGTAAACTCGGTGGGCCGGATTGAGGCCGGTGGCGGAGGAAGAGTACTTGGTGTATTGACCTCGGTGGGACAGCAGGGCGGTTCCGGGGAGGTAAAGAGTGGTCTCTTTCGTCTGTCATCCTCGGATGATGGTATTAACGAGTGGTCTATATACGATCAACAACGCTGTTGTAGAAGGTTTAAAGTACAAAGGACTACTAGATGATAGAATACCTCGGGCCCGTTTCCCGCCTACATGCGCTGCCTTGGGTGCCTCATTATATGGGGGTGGATCCGCTTGCTTGACCTGCTCGGATGCAGGCTCCTCGTAATCTGGCGGTCGCTCGAGCGACACATTCAGGTCCTTCCAAACTCTCTCGACCAGACCTTGGCGAGAGTCATCGAAAGATACTGCTTTAAGGCTTCTTGTCTCAAGGCCACGGACGAAAGTCTTTAAGATCCCGAGTTCACCACCCACGAATTGTCGCGCGGCAAAGTGGATACGTAGAGACGTATATCCACAAATCCTTGCAAAAGCAGCGAAGTTCCAGTCTTCATGAGCCGCAGGGAGTAGAGATGTCATCTCAGACGAGCAAACAACCGTCCCCTCCGCAGGCGCCTGCATAAGTTCCAGTGTCAGTGTTGAGACGTCTCGAACGTTCTTTACTCTTGTCGGAAGCTTCGAAGCAAAATAGTCTGAACAAAGTGTTTCGTTGCTTGCCGTGATTAAGCTACATGTCTTGACTGACTCGGGAGGGATTCTCAATATCAGCGTATCTTCTTCACCGCTAGGACGATTCGATAGATTTGCCTTGATACTGAGAGAAATGCATCCTTGGTTAGTACTTTTATCATAGGCAAGACGAAAACCAGCAACAGAGGGATTCTCGCGAGTAGATGAAGAGACCAGAACGGCCTTCACGCGTGTGGCCCACGGCGGATTTGTCGATGGCGAGTCGGTCATGGTGCTGTCGTTGCAAAGCAGATCTAAAGACGAAAACCCTCGAAGAATCGAGTTTGCCCTTTCCCACCCAGGCTTTGAAAAGCAAGTGAGCAGCCCTGACTCATAATACGTGCATGAGATCAACAACGATAATAAGAGGCATAAAGGTAGTAAAAGCTTCTTGCGGCCTGGTCACGAGAACGTGCCCAATCTGAAATCAGTAAATGAAATCAGAGAGTCCTATGAGAACACAGGAATGGCAGGCCTGGCGGCGAGAACAGCAAGCAGCAGTTACTTCCTTTATGTGGGATGGATGTTGTCAAGTGAGAGGATGAAGGTGAGATGGGGAGAAACGGAAAGATAGAGAAGGGCCCCTGGGGAGCTGGCGATGGAACTCACGGAAGCGGATTTACATCTGTTCCGGCTCAGAGTGGGTCTTTCCGCTTACATCATTATGGATGCCTTGCGCACGGACTTTCCGCACCGCATCAAAATCCGGAATTGGAATCCGGCAAGCGGCCAGACCATGATCGATCATTGCTTTGCTTAAAGGGTAGTATCCACGGCCCAGGTACAAGTTTGGTATCAGTATGCGATGCAAACCAGCAGCATTTTAATAGAATACAATATGTAGTAAGTAGTCATAAAACCTGGATCCATTATCCGAACTTGAACCGCTCTCAAATCTCTCTCATCGAATCCGAGGATAAGCATCTAAGTCATGTCGCCCGCTTTTTATCAGCAAAATAACAAATAAATTCCACCTAATGATGTACACCGAACGAGGAAGGAGAGTAAATGATACACCCCGAAAAGAAAAGTAGAAGATAAGCCCCCGGAAATGAAAAGTCATCGATAGCCCGGTCGTTGAATCACCCCTTTCGCATCGACAGGAAGGTACGCCCCGCCGCGGCGGTCACGCTCGCTCAGAATCGCCTGGTCGGCTCGAACCCACTGCTTGAAAGGGGTGTTGGGGTCGTCCGACCAGACCGGTGCTGTCGGACGGAGATGGCGGAGGGACAGGAACCAATTCTCGTTAATCTCATCATCATCATTATCATCATCATCATCATCATCATCATCAATGTCACTCTCCGCCTCGGATACGGTCTCGGGCTGCGCTGGCGGTCGAGTAGTAGGCGGCGGGGACGGCGTCTCGCCGCCTAGTTCGATGCTGGCGGTCTCGTGGTGGTTCCCAATGTCCATAGAATCATCGTTTTCTTCGTCCTCCTCAGACTCGGACTCGGTCGTCGCGTTGGGATCGGCTGGGCCCGCAGTCTCAATCTCGGAATGTATTTCTGAAGATACTGGTGCCTGCTCGGTTGAGCTAGCATTGGCCTCTGTATCGTCGAAGAGCAGCAGCTCAACATCGCTCTCCACCTCAGCATCGGAGGGCTCTTCTGACTTAACTGAACCATTTTCGACGGATCTTACTTCGACCGCAACCATGGGGTAGCGCGGCTCCTCGTCCGCGCTCTCAGTTTCAGCGTCCGAAGGCTCCGGTTGTTCTACCAGAGGTTGCCTGGCAGATGCAGCTTCATCCACTGCAATACAAGCGCCTAGCTTAGCCAGATTTATCGCATCCGCCTTTTGAGCAGGCACATCATTGGTGCCTCCAGCAAAGGGCGCCTCTTGCAATTCCGGCTGGGCGGGCACTACCCCATCCTCTGCAACAATAGAATGCAGGGTTCCTGCTGAGTCCATTGCTCCATTTTCTTGATCGAATGAGTCTTGGATGCCTTGGGTGATCGATTTGTCGTATCCTCCCCGTTCTTCGGAAGCCCGACTTCTGTGATCAACTGTGGGAGTGTCTTGATTAATCGGCGCATCTTGTTCTTCCGACTCGGAGTCATCTAGCTCCCCTGCTGCATTAGATGGCAAGTGCTGCCCCGTCGACTCATTATGCTCTTCTGGTTCGGGAGACCGAGCCTGGTCCCGTGCAAGAATGGCCTGTGAGTGTTCTGCTAAGTCCAATGGTGTAGTTCTATGGCTATCAGGATCTTGCGTGTTTAGAATCGACGACTCTTGACTTTCTGCTGTCATATCGACATCATGGCTTTCTTGGCCAGTTGTGTCGTGGGATTGAGGTTGAACTTGTTCCCCCGCGGCGGTGGGCCCTGCTTGGTCCGCTGCAGCGAGGGGTGGAAGGTGCTCCGCTAAGTCATTTTCCTCGGCTTCCTGGCCGACTGTGTCATGTATGTCTTCCACAATCAACTGGTTCTGTTCTTCCAGCGCAACTTCCTTAGGCGCAATCACTGATGCCGGGTGTTCTCCTGTGTCCATCTCTTCTACTCTTTGATCGACGGCGGCGTGGGCGTCTTCAGCAGGTACCTTGGCATGCGCCTCAAGCACTGAAGGTGCTGCGTTCGTCGCACTGATCACTTCCAGGTGTTCTTCTGGGGCCACCGATTCCGACTCTTGGCCAACCATATTGTCAGCATCTTCCATAATCGATCCATCTGGGCTTTCCGGCTCGCCTATTGAGACATCTTGGTTGCCATCAAGCTCGTCTACTTGGCTGATCTCCACATGCTCAGACACTGGCGTCTCAGCAGCTTGGTCAGCTACAGTGTGACCCTTAGTTTGCAATTCATGCTGAGACTGGACAGCGAGGATTGGCTCCGCTAGTATTGGCGTGACGTCGCGATTGGCCATCGATCTGTCCTGGACTTGCGAAGCGTGCTGCTCGGATTTAGCCACTGTCATCGGTTCCGCGGGTGTTGGGGTGGTATCTCGATCATCCATGTCATACTCCCCAGTGTGCTGTTCGTGCTGCGCAGTCTCAAACGCTGGAACCTGGCTGTCTGAAGTTGGTGTCGCTGCCTCAGATATCTCTCCACTTTCTAGGCCACTAGACTTCGAGGTATCTCCCTTCTCGAAGACGGTAATATCTTCGTGTGTGGGGGCATATTCCAGGGCAGACTCGTAAGCGCTAGCCGAGCTTGTAGGTACTACGAGCCGCGCTGCTGACGCAATGTCAGAAGACGCATCTTCCTCGGTGAGCTTTTGCTCTGTATGGCGTGTCGTATTCCAATCCCCGTCCTGGGCGACGGACTGGGGCTGGCGATGGGGAGTTGGCGACGACATTACAGACGATATATCCATGTCAGTGTCGGATAAGGTGGCCTGACTTCCTGGCTCGAAAGAGTGAGCATGCAGATTAGTGAAGCGGTCCACAAGGCTGGCAGTAAACGAAGTATCTGGTCTGGGTGGCGAAGCATGTACAGGAGCAGGCTCCTTGTCTTCCCTGGCTGGGTCATACTGTGCTGCTGCAATTGCAATACCCTGTGCTGTCAGGCTTCGCTTCTTGTAAACAGGTCGGGAAAACATAGATGCAAAATAGTCCTTGTAACCCATGGACTTGGTTTCTGACATCTGGTTTTGCTTTATATAGCCAGGAAACTCTTCGAGATGCTTGATAATGAAGTCATCCCATAAGAATGAACGTTGCAGGTGACCCTTAGCTCGCACAGCCTGAAGCTTAGAGCAAAGCTTGGTGAAGTGATGAAAGTCGCCAGTATAGTTCGGATAATTACGACAGAACTTGCCATAAGTCTGCTGAGCTTCCCAGCTATCAGTGGGATTGCCGGGACTCTGTAAATGCAACGCGCTGGAAGCTGGTGAACGAGATGTCCCAGGCGGCTGCGTTCGAGGTCGTTTGGATGGGCCACTTGCCTTGTCTTCGAGAGCAGACGCAGGCCGTTTGGAGACCACTCCCACGGAATGCCTGTTTGACGATCTCTGTGCCAGGAATTCGGAGCTAGCTTTTTTTTGACCACTGGTCTCGAGCGGTAGAGTTGAGGGCATTGCGACTTCCATGATCACACTCGCTTCACGCAGTCTTGGGGCACTTGAATCCAGAACCATATCCGCGGTAGAAACGGGTCTTGGGTCCTGCGTTGACAGGTCTTGATTGCTCATCTGTGTCCCAGCAATGTCTACCCGGATTTCCGCGTTAGTGCCCCGCGATTGATCATTTGGAAGGCTTTGAGAGGAAGACCCTTTGTCGGTGCTACTCCCAACTGAATTCAGAATTCGTGACTGAGACGACGATTTGTCTACACTGGGTGACTGGGTACTGAAGGGCTGCAATTCCGGGGCTTTGCTACCCAGTTCGGGCTGAGAATGGCGGAACCGTCCAAGGTTTGTCTCGGGAGTATCAACGACCTGCACCTGATCCTGTGTAGCGGGCGCAGGAAGAGACGGACTTGAGCTGGTTATCTCCCGCTCCGACTGAGTGAAAAACTGCGACTGAGATAATTCGACCCCTAGTGGACAGGGCACAGAGGTATCCATCATGGAGTCATCGCTGTCGCCATCCGAGTCATTTCGTAGACTTTGGGCTCGGACTGTGATGCTTCGCCTAGCAGGATGTATACCTGTTTTGGCCCGGCCAGCAATGCCCCCCGGTTTCTCAGATACCGTGCTTAGAGCACGCTGATCGGATTCTGAAATAGACTCTTCGGTCATACGATCAGCTTGCACTTTGGGTTTATCTGCCCCCGGTACATTGCGCCCTAGCCTGCGCGGGCTCCCTCTTATAGGGCTACTGTCTTCAGGCAGGGCTGGACGTCGACGTATAGTCTGTTCAGGGGAGCTTTCTGACCACTGCGACGTCAAAGGTTCGCCTTCTGAGTCTGAATCAGCTCGAGGGGTAGGGCTGGGAGGACCAAGTGAAGGCCGTTCTAATGGAAGCGCTTCCGGCGTTGCTTTTTCCAGTGACCTTTCGCTAGCGGCCCGGCTTCTTCGCGTCACAATAGTGTTCCACTGGGCAAGTAGACGAGGTGGTACGTGGCCTTGTGGTTTGCTTTCCCCGGGTAGAGGTGGTATCCAGCGGCGCTTATATAACCCTAGTAAATCCTTTTGGTCCTTGGGTATACGAATATCCCGTTCTTCAATCCGCGTCAAGTCCTTCCAGGGATCTTCAAGGCAAAGTCCCAGTTTCTCCAGCGGCTGCTTCTCCTTGACCACAGCTCTGTGAGATTGTTGGATCATCTGTAGTGGGGGACTATTTTGTTTCTCTGTGCCTTTTTGAGACAGACCTGCTAGCTGTGGCAGGCGCTCCGCTTCAAGTTCATTATTTGGTGGCGCAGAGTTCCTTGATACTCTGGACAGAGATACGCTGTCCTTGGCGAAAGGAGGCTGCGAAGCCAACCGAAGGAACTGATTGTTCGATGGGCGCGGGACGGGTTGCGCGGCTGCATTCGGCACGGTAAAGGGCAAAGACGCGATGTCTATATTGACCCTGGCAGGCTCTGCAGTATAGTACGTGGCAGAGGGTGTGTTTGCCGTTGCTGCAGGTACCGCAATTCCATGCTGGTGATTCGGAACCGGAGGGAGGGAAGGTACGCGACCCAGTTGATTTGATGGAATATTAGTCCCAGCTCGCTGATCTAGCATTGCAAGTAGAGTGGAGACCCTGGCACTTCTGTCCGGGCGAGGCGGATGCTGCATAGCCTGAGCCTGAGGAGCTGGATAAACCTGGGACATGAAGCCATTCTGCGAGGCAGGCATCTGGAACGTTTGATTGGTCTGCGAAGAGAAAGAATCACTGCGTCGAGGGGCAGGCGCCATAATATGCTGCAGAGATTGCTTGGCATCTCTGGACGCATCTTGCATCAACTTATAAACCGCATGTTTCCGAAGGGTCTTCCCCTTTGGGGTGGTCTTGACCCTGGCTGAGCCCCATTCTACCTTGAAACGTTGGACATAGAGATGAATCTTCGGGGTTGCCGTGGTATACTCTAAGACCAGCTCAAAGTCCTCCAGCTGAACACGGTATCCCCGTATCCCCTCTTTGCTGAACGGATGCTGTGGGTATCTCTTCTGATAGTCCTCCAGCGCCTCTCTGGAAAAGATCGCTTCGATTTGGGCATCCGAGTCGGTTACATTGAGTTTGTTAAAGTGGCGGTCTTCCGTACACTACCGAAAGAGTTTCTTGTTTAGTGCTGCGGAATTTAGGAAGGAGAAGGTGGGCGGGCTCACACTGTTCACCAGAACGCTCTTGACGACATCGGTGCGGAAGCGGAGGTTGCTCTGATCGTTCTCAACAGGGATTTTGATCGAAGATTTGTTCAGGTAGGAGCTCAAGAGGCGTTCAATCATCGAAGTTATCCATTTCGTCGGGGTATCCATCATGGAGGAGGATACTCGCCTATTGTGCTGCTACAGCAGTGCATAGTAGTCTGGGCGGGGATACAAATCAAACAAAAGAACTGGCATTATGTGTCTGCATACGAAAATGCTCTAATTATGCAAGCAGCGTGACAGTTACTGATCCGTCCGAATCACTAAGGTCCACAGCAGCAGCCATTAAGCTCATATGAAATTGAAAGGTCGAGAGCAGTACGACAACACCCCCTCTCCTGGAAACCATGCTTTTTTTTTTTTTCCCCCTTTCACCTTGATCGCCGTGTAACGCGAGCTTTGCCGATTTGACGCGTCTGACCGCCTTCCATGTGGCGCATACTTATCAGTTGAATCTTTACAGTATGTAGTAAGTAATTACGGTACTCACCAGCCACAGCCCCTCCCGGTGCCGGTGCCACAAACCACGTCATTGGGCAGCGGCACATGTCATGGGCTTCGTCCCAATCCTTGCGGCTTCTGCTTGTCCCTCCTCTCTGTCTCTCTGTCGCCGAGTCTAGACAATGAATCACCGAATTATCTTCCAACTTACTCCCGAGTCGCCTTCTCCACCTGTTGTCCCTCCCCCCCCCCCTCCCCTCCGTTGTCATAGCAAAAGTCAAAACTTTGCCTTTTGTCTGCCTCTTGTTCCTCGACCGAACGCGAAACTGAATTGTCTGACTGTCTGACTGTCTGACTGTCCGACCCTCTTCCCGAGAAACCCACTCGTTATAAACATCTCCAGATGATGTGGAGTCGACCTCTTCATGCATGGATCCTCACCGCACAGACTCCGATCACCGAGCAACCCAGCTCCGCCCCAGCAAGATACTTCGAATGTTTGCCACCCCTTACTCCCCCTAAACTTGTGAGGTCGACCCGATAAGCTCCCCCCGGCGGGAGATACTTTTCTCTGTGCCGCCCGTGTGTGTGTGTGTGTGTGTAGACGTGACGGAGCTTGGATGGCGTCCCAACGATCCCAGGGGACGTCGAGTCCATCTGCATCGTCGGTCTTTCTTCCTCTGGGTCGCCGAGGCTCTCGAGCATCTATTTCGACGCAGGCTGAACGCGAAAGCCTAAATGCAACCCTCGATCAAATTCATAGCGCCGCCTACCAGTCCGATACCCTCACCGTCTTCAATGACTTCACCAGTCCACCAGCTCCGACTTCGGTCGTCGACGAGAAGACCTTGTCAGGCGAGCTGCAAGGAGGTTTGAGTGGACTGTATACTAGGTTCCGAACATCAGTGGGTGGGATTGTTGCTGGGGTGGGCAAAACATCGAACAACACTTCCGCCGAAGACTCTGGCCTCAAAAGCCCGCTTCCGTCAGAACGTTCGTTCCCCAGATCGGCCCCGGACTCGGTCGCGGAGTCGCAGCAGTACCATCCGGGTTCATCTCAAGGGTCAAGGTTGCACTCGCCGGTGCCTGGGAACCTCTCCGCCCAAAATGGTCCGCCCCCGTCGGGACTGGCGAAGAGCTCCAAGGTTTCTTCTAAGACAACGAGTATATCCTCAAAAGCTTCTATCTTACCACAACCGGCCCTGAAATCTCCCGTTCCGCCCTTGCCAAAGACCACAGGCAGTGCATTGGCCGTCGACCCTACAGTCACGGAAATCCATGTCAACGCTGTCAAAGAACCACCTCCTCACTCAAGTAATGCGTCAGTCAACTTCTCTACCAACAGTTTGCAGACAGTCGACTCCGCTGGTACGGACAAGGAAGAAGGCCCTCACACTGCATCTCTAAGCTCGTCAGGCTGGAGCCAACGTCTGCCAAACTCCCCGCTTATGCAGATCAAGTCGCATTCTAGTGCCTACGATGGCCCGGAAATTAGCAGATCTTCCACAGCGGGCAGTCAAGCCCCCGATTATTTCAGAAGGTCGGAGGGACATATAGAAGCCAATTTACCTGGCCCATTGCGTAAGGCTAAGAGGTCGGTTGATCTTGGTCCAGATGGGATATCGTTGCCCCATGAACGATTGAGGTCAAACTCAGCCGCTTCTTTCAAGCCTGAAAGATCAACTGTTGCCTCTGGATCGAGGACAAACAGCGTCAGCCAAGTCTCCAACCACGGCGAAGGATCTCTGGCCGAAGGAAAATTCCCATCGGGCATTAACGTCTCAGTGCCTCTGACTGATGGTAGCTCCCAGTCAAAAGAACCAGCGAAGGCTAGTATCAAACAGAAACCCGGCGACAGACTCTCTATATCAAGCGCCAGTCGCTTACCCGGCTATGTGGCATCTCAGGCTTCAACAGGAGAGTCTACCTCCGGGACGCCCATACTACCTGCGTTGAATACAGCCGTGGAACGAGTTTCCAGCCAAGATGGGCGAAGCCGGCGATCTCACGGTGGAGGCGACGGCGTCATGTCTCAGCTAAGGAGCAAACTACTCAGCAAGGAGTTTTGGATGCGAGATGAGAATGCAAAAGATTGTTTCCATTGTGGAGAAACATTTTCCACTTTCCGACGCAAACATCATTGTCGGACCTGTGGCCAGATCTTTGATTCGAAATGTACACTTCTAATTCCGGGTGACAGGTTCGGTCAGCCTGGTACCATTCGTGTCTGCAAACCCTGTGAGGCTATGATCAATGGTCATGACGATGATTCTTCGGAGTTTTCAGATAGTGAACAAAGCCCTATTGTGATAAATCCTCGGTTTTCTGAGCTTGGTGCGAGTATATACTCACGCGTTCCGCCGGATGATGACGACACGTCCTCTATAGTCTCTCAGACCATCGAACATGTCATGAAGACTCCCACTATGGCCATTCCAGCAACGAGACGTGCAGGCGAAGGGCACAACCGCCGCTCTGCCGTTCTCGAGATTAGTCCTGACAGGCCACTGACTAGGCCTACCTCCTCGAGATCCTTGAAGTCTACCTTGAGCGGAAGACCTCATTCTATGGGCCACAAGCGCCATCACTCGCGTCAGCAATATATTCGCAACTTTAAGCCGTTTCATGATGATAGAGCCCCATTCCAACGACGCCATGCAGATGACTCTACCCGCGAACAGCGTCTTCCCGCGTTCCATAAAGATAATATCATTGATCCAGACTTGGCGCAGTATCTTTCTGATGATGCCTCCAGCGCTGATGAACAGCCCAACTTATTGTCTGCAGTCTCCGAAGGATCCTTGTCTAAAAGTGGCGGTGAAAGCGAGAGAACCACCTTTGGGGGGCTACTCGCCGCGATGAAAAAGGGCCGGTCTGCTTTCGGAGACCGAAGCACCACGAATCTGAATTTCTCTTACCGTGACGGTGATGAAGGAAGTCTCAGTAGCTCGAGAGCCGTAAATTTGCCCCGGGCTTCTCGGCGTCGCAATTTGAGCGTTGCGAGTAGTGTTCATCAGCGTCACTCCCCGAGAGCATCCAAAGACAGTGTCTTCAACCCACATGAACCGACAAATGTCGCTCATGTTTTTTCCATAGGGATTGCTCCAAGTGGGTTCAAAATGACGAGAAGCTCCTCCATGAGGGGAGCAGGCGCGCCGCCGGTTGAACTGAACAAGGCTAGTCTGCACCACGTTCGAAGACTTCTACAACAACTCCTGAAAGATGCTTCGGTGCCGAATGCGTCAAAGTGGGAAACTGCACTCCTACCGATCCTCTTGAAGGCAGCTGATGAGGTTGTTCCCGACGTGCAGGGTGGCGATGATATGGACATTCGTCACTACATCAAACTCAAGAAGATCTCAGGTGGTAGGCCCGGGGACACCTCATATGTCTCAGGTCTCGTCTTCACCAAGAACCTCGCACTCAAGAGTATGCTTCGAAGCATTCCGCAACCTAAAATCTTGATTATCGCGTTTCCACTTGAGTACGCACGGCATCAACAGCACTTTATGAGCTTAGAGCCCGTGATTCGTCAAGAACGGGAGTTCCTCGAGAATCTTATTAGTCGCATTGCTGCTCACCGACCAAACTTGCTCCTTGTTGAGAAGAACGTGTCTGGCCTGGCTCTCGAACTGCTGGACAAAGCCAATATCGCAACCGCGTACAATGTGAAATCGTCGGTCCTCGAAGCTGTTTCTCGCTGTACTCAAACGCGAATCATAACTTCGATGGATAAGCTTGTGACCACACCTGTGACGAGTGACTGTGGCAGCTTCGACGTCAAGACTTATGTATACAATGGCCGGAAGAAAACATACATGTACCTGTCAGGCTGCCGCAAAGAACTCGGCTGTACGATTGTCCTGCGGGGAGGAGACGGAAATGTCCTTGCCAAGGTCAAACGGATCACTGAATTCATGGCCTATGTTGTTTACAACCTCAAGCTAGAAACATGTCTGATGCGAGACGAATTCGCGCAGATGCCGTCCTTGCCAGATACCGAGACCGACAAGAAAAGCGAAACTGACCGAGACTCTGGCGAGAAGAAATCCAGCAACTCGTCGCAAGAAGCATTGGTGGCTCCTAGCGAGGTCAGCGAAGTACCAGATGATGTTCCCATGCCGACGTACTACGAAGAGATCATCCACGACCATGAAACAAAGATCCTGTCTGCCTCGCCATTTGTCAAATTTGAGCCTCCTTATTTGCTCGCGAGGGCTCGGGAGATGGAGCGCAGACTGGCCTACCTTAAGCGTCTCCGCGACCAAGATCCAGACTCCGGATTGTCCGCAGATGAAAAGGCCAAGGCGCAAAAGTTTATCCTCATTACTCCCGAAATGGTTCATGAGGCACCGCAAGGAGCTCCGCTAAAGGTCAAGGAGGTTTTGCGCGCAGCCCATGATGCTGAATATGACCGAGCGCTGCACCATTATCAAACACAGAAACGACAGTGGGAGGCTTATGTTGCTGGCAGCGTCGGTCTTTTCGATCCTTATGCGCACCAGAACATTGTCGTTCTGTTCAGCCTTGTCTGCACAACGACATCGATTCCGTGTTCTGGTCCAGACCTTCTCGCCTTGGAATACTACAATGAACATGGCGGTGACGCAATTTTCGAACCGGATTGCACGCTGGGGCAGTATGTAGAGGATATCTGTCTACATGCCAACGCAGTTTGTACTGCGAACGGCTGCGAGAAGAGGATGTTCGAGCACCACCGTCAGTACGTTCACGGCGAGGCCCAGATAAGCATATTCACCCAGCCGCATCCCTCGAAGCTCCGCGGCCTTCAGGACACCATTTTGATGTGGAGCTGCTGCAAGATCTGCGGCAATGAAACCCAGGTCTTTCCCATGTCCGAAAGCACTTGGAAGTATTCCTTCGGGAAATATCTAGAGCTTTCATTCTGGAACAAGAATTTGCATGCCCGAGCGGGCGTTTGCCCTCATGACTTGCAGCGGGATCATCTCCGTTTCTTCGGTTTCAAGGATGTTGCCATCCGCATTCACTACGATACCATTAATTTGCTTGAGATCATTGTTCCTCGGACTCGGGTTACCTGGAAAGTGGACAACGACCTCAAACTCAGGAACGAGATTTATCAAAGAATGGAGCAACGCATCAGCAGATTCATGACCTCCGTAAAGGCCAGGTTGAAGGGCATCAACGTTGAAAGCGTGATTCCAAAATTGGCGGAAGACTGCAAGAAGGAGATTGAGAACCTGAACCGAAAGGCAAATGAGGATAGCGCCATGATTGTCAAACAGCTTCAAGAGAAGTACACCAATTCCCAGTATTGGGAGGTCATACCTCTGAATGAAGTCCTCCGAGCGGTCCAGGAAAAGGTTGTTGAATGGGACACTGCTTTCGCCGAGTTCGAGAAGAATTTCTTCCCTTCGGAGAAAGATATCCGACGTCTAGCAACTTTGCAACTCAAGAAAATATTCTTGGATAGGGATGCTACTTCCATCTCCTCCAACGAAGAGCCTCCAACAACCCCAACCGAAACCGAATGCGGACAAAGTCCCGAATCAGAAAAGATCCGTCAAGCACGCCGCATGACCCTTTCCCCCGAGAAGGCTCAGGACGTTCTCGTTTCGGTTGTCGAGGAGCACTCGAACAGAAAGGATGTTGCTCACAGCCAGGGAAGTGACTTAAGCAGAGAGGACATTGACTCCTCGGCTATCTCAACTAGCCCCGTAAGCACACGTTTCTCTCCTCCCCAAGCCGAGCTCGCGGCAGAAAAGGAGGTCCAACATCTCGATCTCGCGACGCCATTGCCTCAGCCTGAACCGTCTGCTTTGGTGCCTTCTGTGGCAAGCTCTTTGGAGACGGGGGAAACCCATTCTCCTATGGTCATCCCCACAGCGCCAGATGCGAAACCGACGGAGACTCCACCTCCCGATGAATCAAACACTCACACAAGGAAGAAGAGCGAAGACGTATCCAAAGTCACTCCGAGCCGTTTGCCGTCGGCAATTCCACGACCGGCCGAAGGTCTCCTTCGGCGTAGTGGGAAGTCAGCTTCTCCGCCTTTGTTCCGCTCTCAAACACAACCAGTTCAGCCGCAAAAAGAGCTAGCGTACGACGGTGTTCCTATCAGGGGCATGAAGCTTGGGCTGGGAAAGTTGAGCCCGCTGGATGGTACGCCCAGTCCTCCCTTAGATTCCAAGTTCAAGCCCGGAGACAAGAAATTGTTTGGCTTCAACGCTATGCGGAACGGGAGAATGACACCCGGGCCATCTTTCATTCCACGCTCAATTCCCAACCGGAGAAACTCGCGGGTCTCAAACCTGGCGAGGCATTTTGAGCAACTGAGCCGAGAGTTCGAAAAGGAACGTCAACGTGAAAGAGCCCAGCGTGCCGCTAAAGGAGCGCATTCCCGGGCTTTCCCTCTGGCCTCCTCCAAGCCCATCGTGGAAGTCTATAAGAACGTCAGGGAAGCAGTAGAGGAGCGGGAGCCATCTGGCGAAGGCGACGAACTCTTGTCGCGCATTTCTCTGGACCAGTCAAGCAGAAACAGTGAAGACATACTCGGGAAGGAATTGGAAGATGGCAGGAAAGACTCCATTTCTCAGGAGCTTCCCGATACCAAGCCAGGCATCGAGGATGGTACTCATGAGGAGCACAACTTGTCAGACGCTGAAGCAGATGCGCACAGTGATGAAGATAGAGGAGCATCAACCGATGATTTGCAGCGGACCGATTCTAATGACGAGATCAAGGGGTCTCCTGAAGATGAGCAAATGGATCTCAAGGAGTTCCCGAAACATGAAAGAAGCACTCTGTTGAAAATGCTGACGAACTTCTGGTCCGAGCGCTCTGCCAGTGGATGGACTCCGCTCGACTACCCACTCACCATGTCCGACCATGTCTTCGCTGATTGTGACATTATCGTTCGTGAGGATGAACCAAGCTCACTGATAGCGTTCGCGCTAGACTCGTCCGATTACAAGGAGAAGCTCACGGCCATTCAGCGACGCTTTGAGGAACCAGAGGAGAAGGGCGCAAGCCCAGAACAGGGCATAGAGGCCTTTGAAGAAACCAGGGTGGAACACGCCCTGCTGCGGTCCACCGGCACGCATCTCAAGTATCAATTTCAAGAAGGCCAGGCCAAGATGCTTTGCAAAATCTTTTACGCCGAACAGTTCGACGCGCTTCGGAGAAAGTGCGGTGTCGCGGAGCGGATCGTGGAGTCCCTCTCCCGCTGTGCGAAGTGGGACTCGAAAGGAGGCAAAACGAAGTCTTTGTTCCTGAAGACCCTTGATGACCGTTTCATCCTGAAGTCATTGTCGCCGATTGAAACCCAGGCGTTCTTGAAGTTCGCCCCTGCATACTTCCAGATCATGTCTGAGGCTTTATTCCACGAATTGCCCTCCGCAATCGCCAAGATGTTCGGGTTCTACCAGGTGATTATCAAGAATCCTGCCACGGGGACGGAGTTCAATTGGTTCTTACTGTTGATGGAGAACCTGTTCTACGACCGAGTCCCTACGCGGATCTTCGACCTCAAGGGCTCGATGAGGAACCGCAAGGTGCAAAGCACCGGAGAACGCAACGAGGTGCTTCTCGACGAGAACATGGTCGACTTCATCTATGAAACGCCGTTGTTTGTCCGTGAGCATTCGAAGAAGCTGCTTAGTCAAAGCGTTTGGAACGATACCCTCTTTTTGGGTCGTCAAAATGTGATGGACTATTCTCTCATGATCGCCATTGACGAGAATCGGTCGGAACTGGTTGTCGGAGTCATCGATTGCATTCGCACCTACACGTGGGACAAGAAACTGGAATCCTGGATCAAGGATCGTGGCTTTGCCGGTGGTGGCAAAAACCGACCTACTGTCACCAGTCCCAAGGAGTATAAGAGTCGCTTCAGGGAGGCGATGGCCCGCTATGTACTTCAAGCACCTAGGTAGGCCACTGTTCACTGGAATCATACTCGCGGGACGATGCTAACTGCTCAATAGCTGCTGGCACCAATTCCAACAACCCCAGGCCTTCAGATACGCTCCGGTCGAGCATTTCCCGAACCAGGCCAGCCACTCAGTTGTCGACGGCGAGACCGCTGACGAAACGCCACACTGAACCGATCTGCCAGCTTCCTAAGAACGGCAACACTTGTCTGTTTGCGCATCACCTTCTATATGAGCATTACCAGCAGCATGCATACATAACGGACACGACGATACGACACGAAGTGATGTATAAAAGAACCGACGTTCCTTCTTCGTAACTTACTGCCTTCTTTCCGCAATGACTTACTTTTTGATTCAATTTGCTATGATATGTGAGCGACTGAGCATGGAAAACACGAAGCGGCTTTGTTTGCATTTGCATATAAACCGAGCTCGCCCCAAGCGGGCGACTGACTCGGTCCCTCTCCTTAATGTAATTAAATGGAACTCGATAGATTAGCCAGCGACCAGCTTGGGCATGATCATGATCATTGAATGAAACACTACTATCTACCATAGGAGTTATTATAGTATCCTAAATCCACGTACTGTACTATGACAAGAAGACTGAAGAATCCCTTTCACCGGTGATTTAGTAGGTAGTTCGCTCCAAACCCAACCGGGCCCCGGGCCGGGCCAGCAGCAAAACCTACAGTGACCGAAACCCAAACTTCCGTTCTCCCGACTCTCCAACGTGCGCAGGCGCCTTTTACCGGCTGATCCCGGGAAAACCCGGATTGCATCGACGCGGGAATTTGATTTGCCCTCCACCACCGCGTCCACACCCACACCCACATGCAAGGGGAACTTTTTCTTTCTTTCTTTTTTTTTTCCTTTCTGGTGCAATTTGCTCGCATTGCAACTTTCTGAGTTCTTCAAGCTCTTTCTCCCCGTTGTCTCGTTCACCTGTTTCTGCTGCTGAAAACTCTGGGATGGGATGTGTGCTTGTATGCGGGGGCGCGTAACACCACCACCACCCGTATACTCAGACTCATACTAACCACATCCCGAATGTTTCCTTGGGAGAATAGATGCAATTGGGAAACTGACCCTCGGTCTTTCGGGGTAATCGGTTTTCCAGAACCTTGGACAATCCCCCCCCCCCCTCCTTCTTTTCTTACTTCCTTCCCTCTTGCGCTCCCCGCAAGTTCATCTTTCTCTTCTTAACTTGCAACTGCTCCCCTCCTGCAGTATTTCCACTCGTCGCACTCTTCGCAACGCTTCTGGTTATAACCTGACTTAGAAGCTGACGAGAGATGCAACGAGCGTGCTTGCTCTCCCTTGCTGAATATTAACTCAGGACCAAGTTGGATACTAACACATACGCTCAGCTAGATCGACTACATGTCAAGGACGGGAAAGAAAAATGCATCATACTGAAGCAGATCAATTATTGACTTGTGCAAGAAGGGTAGCATTAATTCTAGCTTTTTGGGGATCGCAGCATCTGGAGCAAGCAAAGCGAAAGATACCACCCGAATATGAACTGGCTAAGATTTCGATCTGGTCAAAAGAGATGGCAGGCAGATTACAACTGATACCTCCAGTCTGGTTCCCACTCCAGTGTGCGCGGTCGGGGAGCAAAAGAAGAATAGGCGTCTAGCAAAAACCGACACGCACTCCAGGTGCGGCTCGGTCATACCTCGCCCCGACTCATGAAACGAACCCCGACCCAGTGGACACTCGCGGTCGGGTGTCCACTACTCGGGGTCTTCCGTCGTCCGTCATCGTCGCGTTTGAAAATGAGAGAAGACCGTGTGCTACGATATATCCAGAGGCACAACACCCTTGGCGCGTTAACATCCAATCGTTGTCGTTCATCGCATCATCCACCGGTCGAGCGCCGGTATCCTGGGATCGAGAATTTACTCAGACAGGCCAAGGTTCTCCTCAGCAGGGACCACACGGACGGTGTTGGTGTGGCCCTGGCCACCGCGCCAGCCCTGGACACAGACGATGTTGTCGCCCTTGTTGATGATGCCGAGCTTGAGACCGTGGTTGATACCCCACTTGAGACGGCGGTCAACATCCTCCTGCCAGATCTTGACGTTGAAGTCGGGCTTCTTCTCGGGGAAGAGGAAGGGCCAGACACCACGGTATAGGTGGGAGTACTGCGATGGATCGAGTCAGCACAAATCAGATGATTGTCACACAGAACACATGGACTTACCCGGGAGGCCTTGGCGTTGCGGGAGACCATGATGATGGGGCAAACGGGGCGGTACTTGGAGACATAACGAGCGGTTTGGCCGCTACATCGTATGTCAGCACATTATTCGATCCAACAGAGGCGCGACACATACCTAGTGGTCAGGACCACGATGGCACCAGCGTTAAGTTCCAGACTGGCGCTGACGGCGGCCATGGCGATGGACTCGACAGTGTCGGTGGGGCGGGGAGCAAGGTTACGGAGCTCATCGAAGACGTTGAAGTGGGGGATGGCAACTTCGGCGAGCAAGCAGGTCTCGGACATCATCTTGACGGCCTCAGCGGGGTAGGAACCCTTGGCGGTCTCACCAGACAACATGACACAGTCGGCACCGTCGAGAACGGCGTTGGCGACATCGGACACCTCAGCACGAGTGGGGCGGGGGTTGTAGGTCATGGACTCGAGCATCTGAGTGGCGCAGATGACGGGCTTACCCTTGATGTTACACTTGGCGATCATCATCTTCTGGGCGATGAACACCTTGGGGGCGGGGATCTCGATACCAAGGTCACCACGGGCAACCATGACACCGTCGGTCTCCTCGAGAATCTCGTCGAAGTTGTTGACACCCTGCTGGTTCTCAATCTTGGCAATGATCTGGATCTCCTTGCCCTCCTCGCCGAGGACCTCACGGATCTGACGGATGTCGCTGCCGCGGCGGATGAAGGAAGCGAAGACCATGTCGACGTCGTTCTTGACACCGAACTTCAAGTCGGCAATATCCTTCTCGGACAGAGCGGGAAGGTCGACATCAGTGCCGGGCAAGTTGACACCCTTGCGGGAGGAGATGTTGCCGTTGTTCAAGCACTTGACGCGCAGGGTCTTGTCATCAACGACCTCCAGAACCTCGAAAGACAGGATACCGTCGTCGACGTAGATGAGCTTGCCGGGAGCAATCACCTTGGTGATGTTCTTGTAGTCAAGGTACCTACACGGGGATGCAGGTCAGTCTCCATTGACTCGAGTGCGCCCACAAATGACGTGGTGATGACTCGCGGAAATCACCCACGGCGGAATGACTTACATGTTCTTGTCATCACTGGCAGTAGCATATTGCTCATCAGTGGTGATGTTCAGCTCGTGGCCAGCCTTGATGGGGATATCGGCGTCGCCGACGGTGTTTCCGGTACGGATCTCAGGTCCTTTCTACGGTCGGGTCAGATGCGTTGACCGTGAAACTTGTTTAGAAGCACTTACGGTATCGAGAGCAATAGCCAGAGGCCGGCCCTCCTGGGTGCGAGCAGCCTCGCGGGCGTTGTCGATGACGGATTGGTGGTACTGTCAAAATCAGCATCAGGACCGAGCGGTAGCTGCAGACCAAATACTCACCTCGTAAGAACCGTGGGAGAAGTTCATGCGAACAACGTTAAGACCAGCTGGATCACAGGTTAATTCTTAGGAGCCCCCCCCGCGTCGAATACTATCTAACGTACCTCTGCGGAGCATGTTGATCTTCTCGGCGGAGTTTGTCTTGGGACCTAGAAGCGGGGCAATGTCAGTAACCGACGAAATCATGGTTGCTGAAGCTCTACGGCAAGACAATTAATGCAATGCGCCTGGGAGATGAGCGTACCGATGGTTCCGATGATGGAGGTGCGGCGGAAGTTCTTGGAGGGGACCATCTCCGTGTTGAGCTTGGAGTGCCACTCCAGCTTCATACGGTTGCTCAGATGGTCGAGAGAGGAACTGGCGGCCATTTTGAATAAGGTGTCTCTACTGAACCGGATGAAAAAAAGTATCAGAAGAGGTGAGTGAAATTGGAGAGCGAGGAGAGGTTGGGAGAGAATAGGAAGAGAAAAGAGAGGAAGAGAAGACGCAGAAGGGGAAGAAGAGAGAGAGAGAGAGAGAGAGAGGGTGGGGTGGGGTGGGAGGAAAGATAGGAAAGAAAAGATGAACAGCGGCGGATCCGGTGAGTGAGCGACCGACTAGAACAGAGCAGGTCAAGGTCAAGAGGGGTGTGGGTGAGGATGAGTGGTCCGTACTTCGGTCTGGAAAAATGTTGGCAGCCGTTTTTACCAGCTCCCTTTTCAGCTTCTCGGTCGGTTCCCCACAGATAGCTGGCCCTCCAGTTGCCCACGCCCACTGATTTCTACGTAACTGAGCTCATTGCTATTATTAATGGCTTTGGTTGTTGTTGATGTTGTTGTTGTTGTTATTGTTGTTTTATGGCAATTCTAACTCATCTACAGCCCACGAGTACATACGGAGTATGTAGTTCTCATAAAAAAGGGATCATCCTTTGCTTGACCATCCAGTCTGCTAGCTACAGTGTACATCCAGTACTAGGTAAATCTGTACTGGAACCCCGCCGCCAACCGGAGCGGAATCCTCAGGCACACCTTCCTGGCGACTCTCCCAATTCGGTTCCCTGTTGAGGGATCCTGGATCCATGATCCAAGGTGATATTTGCCCCTATCAACTCCGTAGTATCCTCCTAGTCTATCGCCAACGATTGTCCTTTGGTGCATTCCGTCCAGAACCAGCTTGCCCCGATGGATCATGGACCACATGACAAAACCACTGGAGGAGACTCCATCCCCACCATGCCCGTCACCTCGATCAATCAGGTGCCGCAGAGGACGAATCTCTCATCTTTTTGCTGGGAACATGGAGCCGAAGTGGATGAGACCAACCCGTAGGGCTGAACATTCATTATCCCTCAGCACCGTACGGAGCACAATCAGTCCAATTTTAAAAACATGGCCGTGTCTGATGGCATGCAAACAGATTTCGTGTGTGACTCTCCTTCCGGGAATTGATGATCGGAGACCTCCGTCACGCACCCACACGGGTGACCAAGAACAGTTTCATTCTACACAACCGCTCAATGGTGTCTCGTCTCCCTTTACGCAAGCCAACCATGCACATCCGATCATCACTACTTCACTCCTTTATTATACGTATGTATATCCGTACTGTGTGTAGCTAGCTAGTAGCTGTACTGTACTACCGTCCTCAACATCATCTATACTCATCCAACTCCGATTGGCCAGAAGGAACTTCGCCAACCAGGCATCTCCGATGTCTTGATAGCGAGAGCCCAAGCTTCGGTTGCCGACTCGGGACTCCCGGTGAACCCATTGAAAAAGCACTTACCTCTGTTGCCTCAGAGACCGGGCTGCAACTGCCTCAGGCACTTTGCGGCATACTCTCCGCGGCGGCCCGCACTTGGCTTTCTCCGTTCAGAGACTTTAAGCCCCGGTGCGCGGAGTTTCTTGCCTGTCCGGCACGCACGGCACTTACTCCGGTCCACACAGGTTGGGTGTATGTACTTTGCAGTATTGAATCTGGACCTCGGAGATAGGTGGTTGTTGTTTCCGTTTGGTGTCTTTGGGTTTGGAATGGGAGTGAGCTATCGCGTCTTGGTTTATACTGCGTAGATTAGTGAACCAGCACTGTAGAAAGTAGTCTTGGTGTCGGGCGAAGGTAATTCGTGGCCTGTCAGTCCATATGTAGTTTGTATGGAGACAAGAGCAATGGATCCCTCATGGGTTGTATTGCGTTCTATTTATTGATTGTTGGCGCATATGTCTGGTTCAGCGCAACCTCCTAGGTTCTCGATTGAGGGTCCCAAACCGCCCATCAAGCACGTCTCTCTTTCAGCGCTTGTCTTCGGCGGGCAGTTACTTACTTACCACGGTAGTATACTAAGCTGTCTTCCTGATCACAGTTGATATAGTGCATAAGTGCAGGTTCTCCAGTAGACCTACTCGAACTTTCCCAATCAAAAGCAGCCCGAAGACCATTGATAGCATCTTAATGTCAAGTTCCACATCCCACACATCAAGATACCTACCTCACTTCAAACCCCCACCCGCTCTGCAGCCCATCCCCCCAAAGAGACACCAACAAAAGCGAGTGGCACAGCCACAACAACCCCTCCCTCTCCCTTCCTCAGCCATAGCCATCAGCCACCCATCTCCCAGCCAACCCAGCCCCTAACCCAGCCTCCGATGCCTCACCGCCTTTCCACCGGTGCCTAAACCACTAGAAGTCTGGACAAATCACTCGCCCACGTCATGTGCTCTCGAAGCACGTGAACCCGTCCACTGCAGTTCCCTTTCTCCACCATCTTTCCAACTCCTCATTTCTCCGCTTCGAGCAGACCAGGACCACCGTTGAACTTACCCGATAGCATAGCCTACAGGCAGCGCCTGAGTTTTCAGCCAACTTTTCTGAGTACTGTGAGTGGATTAGGGTATTGTCTGGCTCTGAGAGAGAGAGAGAGGGAGAGTGTGTGTGTGTGTAGCTAACGGCGCAGTTATCCAGTGTCCTTCCCCTCTCTCTTCCGGGTTGTCGGTTGTCGATCTATCTATCCGCTACTTCGATCGTACCATACCACGCACGCACGCACGCATACTTCAAGATGGTGGGTTTTCTTCTCACTTGCCAGGAATATGAAGCGGGGGATCGCATATGCGAACCGGGGAGATAAGTGTATACTGATTTATGAGCGGTTGGTCGGGGCTACTAGTTGGGTCGTCTCAGTCATTACGCTTTTGATGCGGTGCTTAGTATGTTTCTCTTTCTCATTCTCTCATCGTGCTGCCCCAAGCAGAAGTTTGGATCGCGAATCTTAGGGCCACAGATGCTAACCTCGCCTTCGCGTTCTACCAGTCTCCGCCTTTCTGGCCGGCATCAAGCGGTCGACTGGATTAACGTAATAACCCCCTTCCGCTTCCCTCGCATGTGCACGCTTGCGCAACCTCAACCTCCGAAGATTGAGGCTGGGTTGTATTCGACCTCGTACATCACGCTAACTCATATTCCTCACGCCTGCCCCTGTCCCGGGTTGTGCGTGGGGGTCCTTCACAGCCCCAGTCTCGAAACCGACAAAATCACCGATAATAAGGACTTCAAGCAGTGGATTGACAAATACCTCGGGGTGGGCGAGTGGGTGATGGACCAGTCCGTTGCGGTTCTCGGGTCGACCAGCTGGTTTGAGCGGAGACGGTAGAGGTTGTCGATCATCGTCGGCGGCTGAGTCGGCTGCCCCCTCTTTCTCTCCTGTCTCAACGTGAATGAAGTGGCAGGGTCGATGAAGTTGGAACGGAAATTCGATATCGAAATCGGTTGCAGCGCCCGTTTACATGCCTGTTTCGGTTGATAGAGGAAAGAACCACCCCCCCCCTTCTTCTCCCCCGCCAAGCCCGGGTGATCCTCCACGCGTCCAGGTCGGTTTCTTATTTGCATGGTGATCGTACGGCGGGGATCCCGCTCGGTTGGTGTTGCAACAGCAAATCATGGCGTTAGGAATATCCTTCATTATCTTTTCACCTTGAGTCGTCTCTTCACTCATGTACTTGACACTGGCGCTCTCCTTGATATTACCAATGTACATAAACTCATGTCGATAGCAAACAGTTATCGTACCACGCCTGGGTTATTCGCGACAACCGAAGCATATCTCGACTACAATCATCCTTCGCAGTGTGGCTGGGCTGCGAATGCAAGCGATATCACTCTGAGATTTGAGCCACCCATCCCAAGAGCCAATGGTTGCTCTGCCATGGAGGGGACGGTCACTCCGCCACGATGCTGAGCTCTGGCCCACGTCCGTTGTTGAAGCGCCAACGTGCTTCAATGTAAGACGCCAAAGCAATGCAATTGGGTAGTTTTCAAGATTGGAGAAGAGTAGATAAATGACATGATGCGCCCATACGTAATGTTTGGGACAAGGCGGCCTCACGTCTGGAGTAGTGCATCAACATCGAGTCGGCGGTAGTAAGAGATGTGGCCCATTGTTTCCCAGTAGTGAGCAACACAGTCCGTTGAGAGCAGGATCAGCTGGGACGAGATAAAAGTATCTAGAAATTCGGGTCAGAGTGGACAAACACTTGATTCGAAACGATAGTTCTTACCATCACGGAAGCCAAGACCCGCCACATGGCCTCGGCTGCGCACAATTCGTGCTCCTTGGAAAAGGCCCTCGTCAGCAATTCGCACCAGGCCGTCAGGGCCGATGTCATCCGCTGCAAAGGAGATCTCCCCTCGTGGTACGTTTGGGTCACCGGTCAGTTTGATAGCCTCTAGGCTTCCCTGTAGCGTCGCTTCGCCATCAGTCGGCTCGGCCGCCGCGAGCGATCCATCGCGGTCGCGTTGCAGAACAAGCAGAAATTCGCAGCCGTGCGCTGAATAATCGCCAACCCAAATGCCTTGGTATGGCTTGCGCGGTGTTGGCGTGTACACTTCAGGGTCGAGCGTGGCAAATGTCGAGAGGGTCTCATTCCGACCTGCGGCGAATATGGGAACCCCCAGACGAAAATGCGCCCACCTTCGGATTCGGAAACCATACTCTGACATCTCCTCCAGCTGTCGAGGATTGCGCTCCCACTCTGGGAGCTGTTGCTCGACATCCCGATAGATTCGATGATCGCTCGGGATGGTTGGTGGTGGCCACTGTTTACTGCCATCGAGGTCTAGAGGCAGATATTTTGAGCAGGGTGAAAAGGCATTGAAGACATGCTGCATCTCAAGAGCCATGGGCATGCGAATCTCTCCCTGCAGATAGCGTGACCGCCCCTCACGCTGGGGCTTTAACAAAAGGACAGGGTCGTCCAACCATAGACTGACCCTCGGATCAAAGCTTTGTATGATGACATCTGGGTTCCAGTCCCATATTTGAAATTGGTGAGAGCGTCGCTCTGCGATGACCCGGTATGCCTCGATCACCCCGCGTCGATGATCATACCGCGCCAGAATGAGATTTCCTGTATGTTCTGTGTCGGAGAACCAGACCTTATGCTTAGGAATAAACCAGCAGGGATGATGGGCAATGTAGAGGCTACGGAAGGAGTCGAAAAGGCCAGGGTCATGAATAGGCTCGGGTAAGTAAGAATTGATCAGATTCAACCACAGTAGCTCGTTATTGACGTGATCCGCGAGAGAGCGACAGGTAACGGCTACACGAGCAAGCTCTCGGGCTGACAGGTAAGCCAGAATCTGCTGGATGAGTTCTGGGGGGAGCTTTAGGATGGGACTTTCCATAATGTCTTCAGTCTCGGAGGTAAGGTCGGCTATGGAGGACTGTAGCCCGTTCTTCTGCCCAGTTGAAGTCTGTCGTGGTTCGCCCAAAGCAGCCTGGCTCGAATACCAACTGGCTGACGCAGTGGCCATCGCAGAGGCTTGGGCGTGGAGAAGTGCTGTGGAGCGTGTGTCGAGGGCGCAGTCAACTGCAGAAATGACAGCTCGCAGAGGGTGCCGGGGACGATAAGAGATATCGAGACAAAGGCGATCTGCATGTTTTAAGTTAGTGTTAGGGATTGTTGCTTCTTCGACTGGCGAGGGGAGAGTCAGATCGCATGACATCACCCGCAGCAGGCCCGCATCACCTCATCATCCACGCAGCAGAGACCGTGCAACGCTGTTACCAGGACATTTGGGACATTTGAGTCAGGAGAAGTAAGGGATCTTGATCAATTGGTAGCCTGCAGTGTCTCGCATGGAAACGAACCCAAATGTTGGGATGTTTGGGATGAAGTTAGCGAACGATGGTCATTTACTCCGGCCAGAGAGAGTGATGTGCAGAGCCAAATTTCGTTCCCTGGGAGCGATAAGATAGCAGCAACTAGTTACCGCACTGCAGCGGTAGAATGTGTAATCTGACAAGGGGGGGGGCCGCTTTGTCCTAAGCCGAAGTGATAACTGAAGTCAGTAGCTTGCGGTCATTATGAACGAGCAAATGGCCGTGAACCATTCACATGTCACACACACACACACACACACACACAACCCCAAAACCGCCTCTATCGCCAGGCACAGAGACAGTCACCTGATGGGCGCAAGGCATCCCCGGGAGGCTCCAGGCTCCAGGCTAAGCCCAGCTCGGGATGTTGTTTACGCTTTCCCAATTGAGACATGGCCCTGGGTCCATCACGCGTAAGGAAGGCACGCACTCACTCGCCCTCGGGGGCACTGACGATCGACCCCTTGCCGAATGTAGAAAAATCATATCAAAATATACTCTGGCCCCTGTTGCCTCCAGGTTGCGGTTCCATACTTTGTCGCGCTCTGTTGCCTTCGTTGCTCGCTAATATATCGCCTTTCATGCACTCAACTGCACCACTGCCCTTTCATTCATATTGCGACACGTTTCTATCATTATTATTCTGTCCGGGCGGAACCTACTGGTAGATACTATATCTATAGTACTGATCTTCCTTTGTTGTACGACCTAAGCGCGTACTGTACCCCGCCGGGCCAATACGCAATGGTCGTTGAAACAAGACAGCAGTCCGGGCGCAAACGCCGGGTCGGTTCAGTCTCCGGTCCAGAGCCTCAACTCTCAGCTTCCACTCAACAAACGGCTCGTCAGTCCAATAGCTCTCATGCCACAGCTACTCCTTCCAAGAGTCGGCGACAGCCTAGGAAGAAAGTCCGCTTCTCCGATCCAGGCCCTCAGCTACACGCCGGCTCGGACTATGGAACTGGACTCACCCCCGCCATGCTACGCACCTCTTTTGAAGAACGGGCGGATATAGATCCTATGACTAGCTCCCCAAGCCGCCGCTCGCGACGCCATTCCACGCCACTGTGGAAGACCCGCTTTCAGTCTCACTCCCCGGCCTCCTCTTCGTCCGTCGGTGTAGAGCAGGTGTTTCAATTCACGCCACTTCGACAGCTTCTGGACTCACGGACGCAACGAAGAATCCGGCGAGTTGGGTTGAGTGATGAGATCAACCAGTTGGAGCGCGAGAAGAGGGACGCAGCACGTTATGAGCGAACCTTGCAGACATTGCTGCGGGAACGTGACTCTTTGAAGCAGGAGCTGGATTCGGTCAAGCGAAACGAGCGCCTGCCGAAAGAGGCATCGCTAGAACCGGCTGACGGACCCTCGTGCGATTCCCCTCGGTCACTAGCCGAGCGTCTGGAGTCCGAGACTCATCGAATGAGACAGGAGCTATCTTTTTTCAGAGATGATCTCGTAGACAGCTCCAGCGTGGCCAACACCGAGAACGACACGATCATGGTCAATGAAAGCGGGTTTGACGGAGATACAATGCTTATCTCGGACTCACCTGATCTCAGATCCCTATGGAAAACTCCACGCTTTGGCATAGATGATTGTGAACTCTTGCGAAGCGGGAGCCCGAATACGGATGCGGAAACCCAATTGTCTCTTCCTGACCATGACTCAGAGGCAGAAATCAATGCCCTCTTCGCAGATCTTGAAACTGCTAGGAGAGAGAAACGCGCCCTCTTCGAAGCATGCCGCTTTCGCATTGCGTCCTTTGGTGGAACTACGCTTGAGCCTCATCTTCATCGAACGTCCCCACCGCCAGACTTCGTGGATCAATTGATACCAAGTCTGGCTGAGACCCTTGGTCGAGCTTCAGATGCCACGCAGTCATTAAATTGTATCAAAGAGGAGCTGTCAGAATTGGGATTTCCAGGAATACACGCCGAAGAGATCATTGCAGACATGCGCGATCAGTTCCGCTCCGCACGCTTGCGTCTTGAACGAGCGATTCCTGGAGAGACACCGAATATAGGCTTGAATGACGGCTGCGCGACTCTTAGTGCTTTGGTCAAAAGAATTGAGCTCCTGATCAAAAGCTTAGCAGATGAGCGCGCTAGGGCTATGGGCTCTAGTGATAGGGAACGAGCTCTTCGTGTTCAATTCGATAAGCTCCTGGCTCGTTACGAATATGCGAGCAAGAAGATCAGCGGCCTTGAAGAGTCTATTGCCGGCTCTGCTAGCGACATGCTCCATACACGAATGCGGATGCAGGAGCTAGAAAAGGAAGGGGAGGAGCAAGCTGTAGGTATTGACAGACTCAATGCGGCGCTCAACAGGTATCGCGAGGAGATCAGGGGCCTAGAAACACTTGTCACAGAGTTAGAATCAGATAAAGTCACGAACAGCGACATTTACAGTCAACAGGTGTCGAAGCTTCAACTGCAAGTTACAGAACAGGAAAACGCGCGTCGCGTCGCTGAGGGCACAGTTGCGGAGCGTGAAGCCCGCATCCGCGAATTGGAAGACACTGTTGAACAAAACCGTGCTCGATCGTGCCAACTGAGCGTCAGAGTGGAGGAGCTGGAGTTGGAGCGTCAGAAGGCAATTGAAAGTCTCGAGCAGGAAGCAGCTGAGCAGTTTGAACGATGTGAGAAGGAAATCGGAACCCTCAATGTTGTCGTTGCAGAGCTCAACACCTCACTCGCGGGTGCCAAGTCAGAGATTGATAGTTTACGGCGGAACAACGTGGGCTTGGAGCACCAGCTGCGGCTTGAGACCGAAGCTAGAGATACTCTTCTGGAGACATGGGCTGCGGAGCAAGCACGCTCATTTGCTCGAATGAAAGAAACCGTCAGCAACGAACGTCGCAAGGCCAAGGTCCGAGCCGCCAACTGGGAGCTTCGGTCTGATGAACTGCAGTCGGAAAGTACCACACTGGGCAGCGAGCCTATCACACCGGTCAGCATGACCAGATTTATCGATGTGGAGGCTGGACGGGGCGAGCACCGGAAGCGTCTGGACAGTGGCATTGGGATTCCCACCGATGAGCCTGAGGAGGATGCAGATGCGGGCGCGGATATGCAGGTGTTGCTGCCCTCGGACCCGGCTGAGCTATGAGCATTTTCCATTTACTACACTATTTACAGCTAAAACATGTAGCGTCTAACTTGCATGCGTGTACCATTTCAGTTTAGGATGATACGATCTGTGTTTTGGTAATGTTTGGTGTCTTGCTAACGGGTCTGATTTTTGTCTCGGAATATATCCTATGCTCTTGTATTGGCCACGTGTAAAACAGTTGAGTGAGACGCTGTACGCCGGAGGCTCTTTTGTCGTACAAGCTGGGAACAATATAGCGATGCATTAAGGATAGTCCTGCACTATAAACCTAGGCGCTGTAGACAGATCGAGCATCAGTATAGACGATAGTATAGTACATAGTAAGAAGCTGTTCATGCCTTAGGATAAGGTTGATCCCGCGTGGGGGCGGAAGGTGCCCCTGCCCTGACTTTTGGGTGGTTTGGTTGCCCCGGCAAACAACGGTTGTTTGCTGCTTAAAAGGTCAATTCTGCTTATATCGACCCAAGTCAACATTGGAATAATGATGAAGGCTATGGCACGTGGCATACAATGACCTTGTACAGGGTGAACGACCAAGAGGTTTGGTGGACAAAACAGCAAGCAGCGCAGAAAAAAGGAGGTGTGGAGTTCTCCGTGTAGTTACAGATACGAGCAAGTCAAGTCACCGACCGACCGGGGTCGAACAACCCAGCTAACTAGAGGAAGCACTAAGCCAGCAGAGTCCTTCCACGAATGATTCTAGAAGAGCGCTAAAGCACAGTCCGGTGTCAATGGTATTACGATCGTCCCTCCCCATCGGTTGGTCCTAATTCCTGCGAGCCCCTCTTCCATGCAGGGACACGATGGCAGGCGGAGGGAGGAGTGAGCTGCAATGCATAAGTCATGCGGGACGGGGCAGATGGACAGACAGTCAGACACATTGTCAGTCAGTGCCAACTGCCAACGATGTCGAGACAGAAGTTGTGGAGCGTTTGGGCGCACATGCCTCCTGATCACCCTGCGGCGGACTACTTGTCCTCCTAAAGGCCATGCTGGCTCGGGAGTTGTCTGCAAGTGCTGAGATCCTATGCATGGTGTGCCTTTCAGGCAGTGGTGAATGCCCATAACTGCTGATTCGCTCGTGGGGAGCTGCAAGCTGGCCTTTAGTCTAGGGGCGTGGGGTGACTTTTCGGCGCGACTGCAGGAGATTGCAGGGAGCTCGGCCACTAGTTAATATTACTGAGTACAAGTGCGAAGTACGTAGAGGATAGCGCGCCTCTGGATCGAGAGATTCTATCCGGGGATTGGAGGGGAAGGGAAAACACAGGAGTATGTGACAATGGGTGTGAGTTCAACCTCGTTTGGGACAGGAAGAAAAGGGAGAAATTGGTTCAAGTTCCAAGCACACTGGTTGACGTTTCATAGGCCCCCCCCCCCTTCTCTAGGGGTCGTTTCAAGCGGGCTTGCTTCGATCTGCATTAGCAATAAAGTTCTGGTAGGGAAAGGGAAAAAAGACTGTTGGCAAGGGCGCACCGCCATCATTGTTGTTGATTGATGGTTGATTCAAGGGCGAGGAAGAAGTGTAAGAATAAACAGGCGCCTGCATATGAATGTGTTCGTTGACCACTGCACCGTTGGGATTTTACTCTCTGAGGAGGTCAATAGTACGTGGAACTATTATGCAGGAGTATCCACTAGAAGGGAGAAATGGAAGAAGGAGGATAGAGGGAGGGAGGGATGGAGGAAGTGATAATTGGAATAATAATATTTGTTCTGTTCTGTTCTGTTCTGTTTCTTGTTTCAATCAAAGTGAAGCCGCGGATCCGACCCCTGAAAACCAAGCCTGTGCCTGAGGCCGTCATCCAGTCATCTCCACTTTTCGACCCGTTCTCGCCTTCTGGCTTCCTTCTCTTCCTCTTCTTCTGCTGCTTCGGCTGCTGTTACTGCCATTCTCCTCTTTCTCTTCTCCCTTCTCTCTCTCCACGCCTCCTCCTGCTGCTTCTTTTACATTCTTCTTTCACTCCTCAACTCAAACCATGCTTATTGGAAATAGCCGCCCCTGATCACTGGTCCAAATCACTCAATGCTTTCCTTTTCTGCACCTATTCTCTGTGTTGTTGTTGCTCACCACCATGGTTCTATCTCCTCCTCCCACCTCTGACCTGTCTCACTAGCTTTGACCCCCCCCACCACCAACCCAAACCAAACCACGTCTCCCTCCCGTTTGTTTTTTGTTGTTGGCCTCTGTTTATATCACGTCACACGCTCTCTCTCTCCTCCCTCCCCTTAGGGAGCGCGTCTGAATTCCCTACTTGGTGGCATCGCTGCTACCCCTCCGCCATCGATCGCCACTGAATAATATCTACGCCCTTGCCTACCTCCCTTTACTCCCATCAGTCAACTCCGCTCCTCTGTCGATCCCCAGGCATCCGGTCCGGGACGATCCGCACCCCAGCTCTCTCCTGACACTCTGCGCCCGCGCTCCTTTATTACCGACCAAAATTCATCATGAATGACACCGGTGGTCATCCAGGCGTGCGGAGCCTGCTCGCTAAGTTCGAAACCAACCAAACTAGCGCTCCCTCACCACCCTCGCGAGGTCGATCCCCTGCCGGCTCTGACAACTCGGGCTCTGCTCGGCCTCTGTCCAAAATCCGTGCGAGTTTTGTCGCTGTTGACGGTGCCACTCAGCCCAACCCTCTCGCAGGCTTACGCAGTGTCAGTGTGCGCAGCGACAGCCCCGCCGGCCCAACTAGAGTGCGGAGCTTTCACTCGGATGACATGGAAGGTGGTTTGAAGAGCCCTTTGTCACCCACGGGCAATGGCTTCCCATGGAGGACCTCTGCTCCATTCACGACGGAACCAGAGGTGGCACCGAAGCCAACCATGGAGAAAGTCGCTACGCCTCTAGTAGAGGAGGCGAAGCCGCTGGAAGATAAGGAGAACACCCCTGCCAAGTATCCCACCGCGCCCACAGCAGCGGCATCGAACCCCCCTTCCCCCAAGAAAACTGCAACCCCGCGCCCAGCTGCGATCCAGGTGGCGAAAAGGTCGTCTCCTGTGAAGCCTGCTACGAAGTCGCCCACTCACCCCCGTACGCCAACGTCCCCAGCCAAGACCGTTGATCACACAACCAAGACTCCTCGGTCGTCTAGGCCATCTACCACCGCAAAGCCCACTCCGCATGAGCCCGTGAAAGTTGTTGCACAGAAGCCGAGCCGGACATCCTTGAACCCCACGGCTAAGCCCGCTACCAGAACTGTGCGTCCTTCTGCGTCGGCTCGGGACTTGACTAAACCGACAGCGTCGAGCGTTTCTCGCACTACTAGAACGGTGTCTACCTCCACTCGGCCTTCGGCAACCACATCGACCACATCTACAACGGTCAAGAAGGGACCTACCGCAGCACCATCTGCTCCTCTGTCGCGCAAGCCATCTACATTGAAGAATGCAAGCGCCACAACCCAGCGCCGCGCCATCACTCCAACGGCTGCGAGCCTTCGTAAACAAGCCCCTCGTGCTTCTCCTCCTGAGAGGCCACACTCGCGGACAAGCAACACCAGCTCCAAGCCTGTGGATGAGGGTTTCCTGGCAAGAATGATGCGCCCAACGGCCAGTTCTGCCAGCAAGTCGCACGACAAGGTTGATATCAAGAGTCCGCCCCGCACCACCCGGACTGCTCCAGCTCCGCGTCGTGTTCCGTCGAAGCTCGAAAGTCGTCCACCCCGTCTGACTAAGCCCGATCATGGCAAGCAGCGTGGAGCCTCTGCAGAGCCTCAGAAGCCTCAGCCTAAGCCAGAGCAGGATGCTGCTCCAAAGGAAACTTTGGCTTCGCATGTGGCCCTTCAGGAGAAGCTTGCAGAACCTGAGCCGAGCGTTCCCGAAGAGACTCCTGTCGAGGCACCTGCCGCTGAGGAGGAGCTCAAGGAGCCTAAGGAACCCGAGGAGCCTCAGGAGCCAGTGGTTGAAGAGGTGGTTGCTCCTGTGACTGAAGCACCTGCTGAGACTGGTGCCATTCCCAATGGTGACGAGGCTAGCGAGGAGCCAGCTGTTGTCGAGGAGCACGCTACTGAGCCTCTTTCTTCCGTTCCAGAGGATCACGCTGTCTCTTCTCCTGAGCCAGCCACAGAGGAAGCCTCTGAGCCGGAAGATCTGGCTGATGAGGTTGTGCCTATCGAGACTCCTGCGGACATTGCTACCGAGACTGCTGAGAAGATCACCTTGGAAGTTTCGAACGAGGTCAACCTTGACATGGACAAGCTTGACCTCAACTGAGGCAGGGCTATGATCCAGATCGTCGGAACCATGAACGGTAGCTGCCCCGGGGTCGAATAAAACAATCTACTCTTCTTTTCTTTTGACATACCTTTCTTATACCCTTGGTATTGCGATGTGACTAGGCACATGTGCCTGTTTCCACATGTGTCTTCCCAATAGTTCATCATCTGTGTTTTTGATTTTCCCCTGCCCTATTCCTCATTTCTACTTCTCTTCTTTCGGTTCCAGCGAGCCTCTTGTTTCTCTCCAAGGAGCAAGACCGACGATGGTTGCATGTCGGAGCATTGTCCGGTGGAGTTGTTTCGGGATTCGTTGCTCTTGATAGTTAGCGCTGTGTACGGAGTACTGCGTCTTGCATATGTACTGGGGGTTTCCGACAGGTTTTTGATCTTGCTCGTGCTGCGTATTTGGTTTGGTAGTGGATTGTAGGAAGCCTTCAGCTACTATGTTGAATTATTGGACTGAGTTGCAAGCAACTGTATTTTTACTAATTTGTTCCACCAAAATGACTCTACTTACTGTCCACATGAACTCATTGTTGAATGCACTATAATCTAGAGGAGTACAAAGTTGTGGAAAATGGAATGTTCCATTTGGGGCCCGGGGGTTCCTGGGGTTCCTGCAAGATAAGATCGAGATAGGGCTTAGCGCCGAAATGCCCCGGAGCCCAAAACAAAAACAGTTGACTTGTTCCTGCCTGCTCTCTCCCATCCTCAAGAGCTCAACCATTTCACCTCCTATCTTCTACCTAATATCCATCGAAGCAGCACAGGCTGGGTTATTGTTCACTTATTCACCGGTGTCCTACATGGATAGGTTAGCACATTGGCGGGAGGAAGTCTGATCCGAGAGCAAGGAATCATGGTTCTGGCTGGGGAAGATGGGCCCCGGTGGGTCAATTGTAAGAAATTTGTTCACGCCATCACCTAAGATTCTGAGGGTATTTCGCATGGATCCAGAGAGTGTGCTTCGTGAACAGCGCTCAAACTCTTCAGGTGTTATCCACCCTCGATTCGCTTGGTCGTTTTATGATCCGTGAGCCTGAGAGAGTGGATCAAGCGGTTTTCGACTCCACCAGTCCACCTCGCTTCCCCAGAGTCAAAAATCTACTTACTCCACCTTTGTGTGCAAAAGAACCTGGTAGCAACCAGCAATCTACGCTCTGACTGCGACACACGCCAAGATGGCAACCACCACCATCACCAAGATTCCTCCAGCACAGTCGCTGCTACTGGAAGGTAGCGATGTCCTGTCCTCTGAGAACGATAGCACACGCTCACCCACTGCACGGAAGTTCCGCCTCCAACAAGCGGTGGTGATCGCCCAGCTGTCGGCCGTCACGCTTACCGCCAGTGTCATCAATGGGCTGGTCGTGGTCGGTCTGCCGACGATCACCAAGGACCTTCAGCTGCCCTCCTCGCTCTCCTTCTGGCCCTCGTCCGTGAGCAGCCTGGCCACCGCGTCTACTCTGTTACTGGCGGGGTCCATCGCCGATGCCATCGGCCCGCGATGGGTTGAGCTCGTCGGCTCGTTCGCCAGCGGCCTGCTGATGATCGGGCAAGGGCTGTCGCGCAACGGGGACGAGCTGGTCGTGCTGCGCGCCCTGCAGGGCGTCGGGCTGGCGTTCCATCTCGCCTCGTCGATCTCCATCATCACCCAGCTCCTGCCTCCCGGCCAGGGCCGCAACCTCGCCTTCTCCTGTCTGGGTCTCAGCCAGCCCCTTGGCTTTTCTTTGGGGCTGGTCATCGGAGGTGTACTCGTGGACACCATCGGCTGGCGTGCGGGCTGGTATCTGGCCGGTGGAATCACCCTGTTGTTCGCACTCGTCGGCCTGTGGGCTGTCCCGCAGAGCGAGACCCATCGACACGCGGACTTGATGCACAATGTCAAGACGCAGATCGACTGGGTTGGCGCAGGGCTCGCCTCGGCCTTTATGGCGTTGGTGTGCTATCTGTTGGCGTGAGTAACTTGCGGGGCCCCCGTCTGGAATCTACTTTTATTCCAACCCAACACCTAACTAATTATATGACTTCTGAAGCATCCTGAGCGCTGATCCATCGCGCATCCGCTCCGCTGAAGCAATCGTCATCCTCTGCGTGGCGGCCGTCGCCCTTCCCGCGTTCGTCTACTGGATGCACCACCAGGTCAAGCGGAACAAACCGGCTCTCATCCCCAACTCTCTCTGGCGCAACAAGTCATTCAGCAGTATCAGTGTGACAATCGCCGTATCTAACGCAGTGATCAACTCCATGGAACTCTTCGCCAGTCTATAGTACGTCTCCTTGCCCTCCCCCCCCCCACCCTACCCAGCAATGCTCAAAGTCCACCCCCCCTTCAACCACCCCAAACAACAACAACTGACCACCCCTCTCCCACAAAACAGCTTCCAAGAAATCCAATCCCTCTCCGCCCTCCAAGCCTCGATCCGCATCCTCCCCAGCCTGGTAATCGGCGTCCTCATGAATTTTGTGATTGGGGTCTTCGTCCACCGCGTCCCCGCCTTCTGGATCGTGACGGTGACCTCAATCCTCTGCGCCGGCTCCCCGCTCCTCATGGCCCTGATCCAGCCTTCCTGGCCCTACTGGGCCAACGCCTTCATCGCCCAGCTCCTGCAGCCCGTCAGCTTCGACGCGTTGTACACCGTCGGTCTGATCATTATTACGGATAGTTTCCCCGATACGACGCAGGCGCTGGCCGGCGCGGTGTTCAACACCTCGGCGCAGTTCGGTAGTGCGCTGGGCATGGCCGTGCTGCAGGTGATTTCGACGGTGGTGGCCGCTGAGAATTCTTCCCGGGAAGAAAAGCAGGCGTTGATGGCGGGCTATCGGGCGAGCTTTTGGACCATGTTTGGGTTTATGCTTGTTTGTACGGTTGTCGGGTTTGTCGGGTTGAGGAAGACGGGGAGGGTGGGGTTGAAGAGGGATTAGGGGTGTTTTCTTTCAATGGAATGGGGGACGGTGGGGGGAGGGGGTTTGGTTTGTGTTGGTGGGTTGGGTGTGGATTGGGGGGTTGGTTTACGGGGTCTATCTTGTGTATAGGGCTTTTGGGTTGTTGGGTGTTTGTATATACTACGTACTACTGCTGATATGGATTGTGGTTGGGTTGTGTGGGGTGTATTGTATATGTGGGTCCGTTCTTATGCATTGTTTTCAGTTATAACTACATACGAGGAAAGGAATTCCCAAGAGCATAACGCCATTTGTAGAATAGCTGGAATTTTACCGTACAACCTGATCATAACAGGAGCAGAGTATACACCGACCACCCAACCAGAACCACACCCTTGGACAAACTCGTGCACTGGCTACAACAGCAGCAGCAGCAGCTACAGCCTCTTCTCCAACTTCTTCAGAAACCGGTTTACGCTGCTCTCCACTCGGTACGCGCTCTTCACAAACGTCTGCGGCCGGTCCCCGGGGTTTTTCATCGCCTCCTTCGCGTACTTCTGGTGGCGTGAGGTCGCCTCCGCCTCCGTGGGTCGGTACATCTGTCGGTGGATGTCGTACTCGGCCGGTGCGTTGCCGCCGGCCACGGTGCCCGGTTGCTCGTACGAGTAGTTCGAGTAGCCGGCTATCGCTACGGCGGGGTGGATGGGAGGCGGTGGGGTGGTCTGAAGGTGTTGGTGTTGGTAGTGATATTGGTTTGTGTACGGGGGCTGGGGTTGGGGTTGGGTTTGTGAAGGGGGTGAGAGGGGTTCGGTAGGAGGAGGTGCAAAGCTCATGGTGGCTGCAGCGGCAGCTGGGTTTGCATTCTGGGCTGTTGCGTCGGTGGTGGGGGGTGGTGCGAACGCCATGGTGGTTGCTTGCGGCGGTCCGGGCGGTCCAGGGAGGGAGCCCGTGCTGCTGAGCGAGCTGCGGGGCTGGTGCTGATATCCCGGGCTTTCGCCGGAGAGGAAGGCTGTGGTGTACGACGGGACTCCAGGGGGACTGGAGATGGATGCGGATCGCGTCACCGAGGGAGAAAAGCTCAGCCCCGTGCTTGGGGGTGGAGATGCGTAGGTTCCTGGCATGGTAGTGTGGGGGCCTGGTGACGCAGGCGAAGCGATCAGAGAAGAAAGTCCCGGTGACGCTGGAGCAGCAGAAGAGGGGAACGGGAATCCCTGATCCGGTGCAGCGGCGGCAGCCGCGAGACCCGTGCCATTCGCGTAGTCTTCTGGAGGCGGAGTCTTTTCACGGTGCCTGATCGGCTCCGGAGCGGCGGGCGCGGCGGGGTTGTAAGGAAGGGGGGCGGACTGAGGTGCCGGGTCTTGATGTTGCTGTTCAGTCGAAGCAAAGTGAGACCCAGTGGGAGCAAGGGTGGACGACAGCGGAGGTGGAGGAGGGAGAGTGCTTGACGGGGTGATGGCTTGGTAATTTGACGCAGGGTTGGCGACCACTTCTGCCTGAGAGTTGCGCGTCTGTCCGTTCTGATACGCGGGGTCAGTGATGGCCACTGTCTCCAGCTGTTGGACCACCGAGCTGACGGTACTCTGAGGTGGAGGGGGATATGGGTGCCGGTCGGTTTCGATCTGCGCTGCGGGTAAATCCCGCTCGATGATATCGAGAAACTGGTTCGCATCCTCCACGGTCCAGAAGTAGATGTCTAGCGTGTGCAGGCGCATCAAGCTCTGCGTATCATCTTCGACTAGCTCCCATTCAGCCGCGGTGCCTGGTGGGGGAGGGAAAGCAGGCGCATTCTGCGCCGCATTTTGCGACTGTCCGTCTACCGTTACTGTGCATAGGGTCGGGAATTGGGTTGAGTGTCGCGCATGGATCTTGTCCAGAGCTACCAACCGGTCAATAAATCTAAGCACAGTGTGGAAAGGAGGCAATCTTAGCTAACCTCCATTGAAAGCGTCTTGGGCCGGGGTACCCGGGTTATTTGCGACTTCGATTCTAATTCTGCGCTGGGCGGCGCTCTGGTAGAGATATAGATAGGAACCTTTGTCAAATCGGTGACGACGAATCCTTGGACTTGGTTGCGCGAAATAGTAATGGATGTCGGCGAAGCTACAGGCGCATCAGCTCATTGATACGATTGCTGGTGGCGAAATTGGCGGGGGTAAGAAACATCGCAAGCTTGAACTTACACTGTCAGCACTCGCTCCTCACCCGGCAGTGGTGGCATTGTTAGTGGGTATTGATGTTGCTAAGTTCAAGAGAAAGTGATACACCATAAGGTCAACTGTAGATGAAAGTAAGGGAAAGAAGGCCCATCGACCAAGTGCAAGGCAGTGAACGACATTTTAAACATCGGAAACCCCATCAGAGGGGAAGATCTAACTGGCTTGTGACAAGGTGAGGAGATGCAGCGTGCAGAAGCCCGGCGGCTACAGAAGTACTACTTCCGATCTTTAATTGGTTGCCGCTTCGGCAACTTGTGTAAGTTAACTATAGGCACCTTCGTTATATGCCTGGAGCTCCAGGCATCCAACCCAGGCACCACCCGGAAGCCGTGATTTTGTTTCTCCGAAAATTTCATCTGAGCTTCTCTCCGCATCCTCGGAGGTACTCTGGTTACCGCGAACGTGATTGACGACCATACCTTTGGCTCACTGCAGCAGAGCCTGATCATTTTATAATCGCATCAGTCTTGACGCCAACCCTCGATTCCGCTTCTTGCAGGTACGATTTGTCCCGGTATTTACCTTGTGGTAGTGCTTAGTGTTGTGTCGCTCACGCCTCCTCCCCGCTAGCGGTCTATCCTGCTTTCCCGCACCGTGTATCCTGTCTTGCATTGGGAATCGACCACCGATATCCGGTTTCACGATACAAAATGTCTCTCTCCAACCTCTGCCACGTTATCTCCCACCTAAACAATGTCACCAAGGCCCGCCTCGGTCTCACCTCGATCCCCAACACCAAGCTACACCTGAAGCTCTGCCTTGCGCTGCAAAATGACGGATTCATCTCGACCGTTGTTCGTGGCGGCCCGACTCCCCCCGCTCCGCATGAGCTCCTTGGTCATCCCAGCTCCAAGGACATCGAACCTGTGACCCAAGCCAACGTCGCCACCAGACGCCTCTGGCTCGGATTGAAGTACTGGCGCAGCGAGCCGGTTCTGGGCAAGATGAAGATGATCAGCACGCCTAAACGGAGAGTGACCGCCAAGCTCCAGGATCTTCGGCGCGTGGTCCAAGGCCACAACACTCCCTACATCGAGGGTCTGCGGTCGCCGGGTGAGAGCTTATACATCTCGACGGATAAGGGTATCATGGAGGCGAGAGAGTGCGTCGAAAAGAAGAGTGGCGGTCTGGTCCTGTGCCGGATCAAGTAAGCTGGGAGGGTGAAGGAGAGCTTCTATGTCTGAGAGTCGCTTGGGCTTTGCATTTTAACCGGAGTTTGGCCAGTCGCAGTGTCTCCTCGCATGCCGTGTATGTTCATATTTTCTTATTATTTGCGACTGCTGGTTGGATACCTTGTATAGTAACATAACTCATTTCCTTCGATGCATTATCTATATTGCTCGGCCGAGCTTCTCTTTATGGGTCGCATCGTGACGACTGCAGGCGATCGAAGTCTGGACTGAGGTGCCTGCTGGTCAGCAGGCACTGGAAGGTGCTCAGAACTCGAGTCGGTCATCCTTCTGATTCCGGGTGTGTATTAGAAGTCATGCGACTGGCGAGCTTCGACCATCGCATGCCATGCACAATTCGGCAGCCATGAGCTGTGAAAGGCCCCCGCTGAATTGTTCTAGGTTGTCTCTGGACTATGTATTTAGCGACTTCATTGATCGATAGCATCTGGCATTCCTGCCTCCATGTGCTTGCTAAAGTCACTGCTTTGTCTTCAACCACTTGCGATTGGCCAAATGCAGCCCAAAAGACACGATAAACGACTATGGACCAGTCTGCTGAGATTTGTTTCTACCACCATAGATCGGGTTTTGTTGTTTCTCTGCTTCAGTCTGGACAATGGTTCTTTTCTTTTTCTGCTGCTGGGCTAATCTCGAACCCTGCGAGGGGTCGTCTGATCGCAGCTTGCTTTGAAACTAGAGAAACTTTTTCTACGATCGCTTCCAGTCTTATGACTGAGTACATGACAGCGTCTGAACAGTTGTTCATCGGATAGACCCGTCGCGGCCGGCTATGTTGTTCTGGATTCTTCATTCCGGGTGTAGCATGCTGTTAATGCCGCAACGTCCTCATCAGCCAGTCTGCCTGTTATGCGCGGCTCGACGGAGGTTCCTTGTCTTGCGAAGTAACCTAGGAAGGTAGTGTCGCTCGATCTCCGCCTATATAGTAGCTTAGCCTATGGGAGTTTGTGGTCGGGAGGTGATGCCGGTGAGATTTCATAGAATGATAGCATTAGGCCGCCACCAGACGCTCGTAGATGTGGTGCCAGTCGTATATTTGCCGTGATCGCCGACAGGTCAAGACGATAATTGTATTACGGAGCTCGTGTTGGGTCCCGTATTCGACCTGCGGTGATTGTTTCGGAACAAATGCGTGTCTACCGAGACTCGACATGCTGCTGACTGACTCGAGCAATGGGAAACAGGTCGTTCCTTGCGGAACGAGTCATCGAAGGCTGGCCATAGGACAGTGAAACCGGGAGTTGTAAGTCAAGAGAAATGACATAAGATAGAGGCTCCAGTTGGGTTTGGCATCAAGCGTGGCAGAGGAGAAGTTCGTTGCCCGGCAATGGCACACCCACGAATCAGTTTCGCTCCCTCGTCGGGAAGTTACCTTAGCGGCCTCTCGTTGGGTCGCAATAACGTACACACACCATTTTTGAAAACCCCGTACTCCGGCATTGTCTCACCATTGGCGTCTTGGATCAATCGATCGGATCATCGGTCAACTTGGATAACAAGAGCTTATTCGTTCCCTTCTCGCGTTTTCCTTGATTCCCGATCACCATCATCATGTTCGGGTTGAGGACCTCCTGCTAATGCCAACCTCACCCATACCGGGGTCAATAGGCAATGATGGTCCTGGACACTACCCCTTTTGTCAGGGATCCCAGAATTTCCTTAGTGTGAGATGCCTCCATTCCGTCTTTCAGCATCGGAAAAGCATGGTTTTATAGCCAATAACTCAGTGAAGCTATCGCTGCGTGTCGGTGGCCTAGACGAGCACTGCGGCCGCAAAATGATTGCCCGCGCCAATAGAGGGTTGGCCAACACATCCGCTCTGGGCTTGGGCGACCAGGCGTGCAGCAAGGTGTCTGCCCAACATCCTCGAGGGATCAATGGCAATCAGGTTGAGAACTGCAAGCTCCCCTCCCCACACTCAAATCTCGACAGTTGGGCCGCCACCCGTGTGGTATGGAGCAGCAGTTGATATCTGCTTCCAACCCACCCCTCATTGTATCTCTACTGTGTTCATTACCATAGTCCTTTGTGCAGTAGAGTAGTCTGCGTGCGCCGTGGCCGTTTTTGAACGCTACTTGGAAAGGCTTTCAAAGCAATCTCCCAGTGAGGGTCCGTGGTGGTGTTGGTGGAAATCAATGCTGGTGGTGGTGACTGTGGTTATCTATCATGGCGTTCAGGTCAGTGCCTGGATAGATTGCATAGTTATCGGCGAGTTGGCATTGAAGGATCTATGAATAGATAGATGGTCAGTGGAGACGGAGACAGTGATGGGGAACTGAAATATCAGGCGAGAGTGGGGATTGGGATTGTACTAGGTTAGCTGGCTGGTTTGCTTGCTTTAATTGCTTGCTTTAATTGCTTGCTTTAGTTGCTTGCTTTGATTCAGTGACAATGACTACTAAGTAGTTACCTAAAAGGTACTGTAGTCTTTTAATGGTTCAGGGCGAGGCGGGCAGGCAGGCTGTCGGAGGACTGAGGCATCCACTGCACTCCATTGCCCTTTCTTTTCCCAAAAGGGATGGTGGCTGCAGTGTGCTATAATCCTCAAACTGTCAACTATGGATTACACACACCGTGCTTCTCCCCACCATCCCATCTCCCCCCCTTTTTTTTTGCTTCTTACAATGCTCTGTATCCAGCCACCCACCCACTCTAGTCCTCTTCGACGTAAGTGGAGACACTGGAAATGCTGGCGACAGGCAAGACGAAAGAGGGACCAAATGGGATCATCCACTCGGTGCCCAGGAACTCTAAACAGAAGCAGTTTCCCGCGCCAAACTGCCAGTGAATACCTAGAACCTGCATTGGGCCAAATGCCTGGATATGTCGTCCTCCCTCCATCGAGTGGATGCATCTTCCCTGCGCAATCCAGCCGGTTCTTTGCTGCCCAAAACCCTACGCATCACCGAATCCTTCAACTCCTCTTCTCTGGTTTTGACAACCGCGGTTGGGGATGAGATCAGCGCATGAGAGTTGGCGAGAGCCTGCTGATGGGTAGTTTGGCTGCCTCTTGCAGCCGGGTTCATTCATGGCCCTGTACCCCAATATGCCTGTGCAGCTCCCCACTCTTTCTGCTTTTATTGTCGTGAATGCCGCTTTGCTTATTACCATGGCCTAATTATCGTCGACTTAGCCGTGCCGGGCGTCTCTGGCTCAATCGATCCTACTAGCTTGCCCTGTCAATCGAATGGAGCACTGTGGGGTCGAACCTCGATTGGATATGGGTCCGAGAAAGATCCTTTGTCGCCGTATATACAACTGACCTATATGACTACCAGTGGGCACGCGGTTGCTCTTCGGCAGGGACGGGTTGCCTTCTAGGCTGATCGAGTCTCCCAGTTGCCACTGCTGTGAAGCCTCTCATGTTATCTCCTTCTTCGTACCTCACGCGGTCCAGAGATAAAAAGCTTATCTGGCGCCTGCAACAAATTGCTCTTGTACCTGCCATTCATTTAAGTCAGGTTATTCTTATAAACGTCTTCTCTATTTGTTGTTAGAGTCAGCCTCCGATGGTCTGGACTGACTCGCCACCGTCCTTCACAATTCCACAACCACTCAGCTCAGCTTCCCAGTATAGTTCGTCACACCAGTCACTATAGCTTTTGAACTTCATGCCATCTGTTCTTTCGCCTCCATTGATCACCATGTCATCGGGCCTCAGTTACTTCTCGCGGGTAACAGGAAGCAGTGGCTCTTGTACGCAGTCCATTGGCAGCGATGATTCTTGGTGCCATCACAGGTTAGCACGAACCGAGATTTTCTGTATCTCGTCTTTGTCGAGACATGTAAGTCATGTGGAGAGCTCACCTTCTGCAGTGGCATTGCGCCCCAACAGCCGCCGATGTATGGGACCCCGAGCGAAAGTCCTATCATCTACCACCCAAGGTACCAATTCATCTTGTATTACCATTCATCATCCTCTCCGGAAGCATTATTTACCGAGGGAAAACTCACTCATAAGCAGCTCTACAAGGATGTCACCACCCCGCATTGAACGCGGACCCATGAACGTCCCGAGTGCTGCCGCGAGGGGCCCCAAACCTATTTCACCGGACTTTAACTTCTCCATGCCGTACAGCGGGCTGCCAGTGACTTCCCAGATCAATGCCAATATAGCTGCACCGTCGGGAACATCACTACCACGCCCCGCCCCTCATTATCCGGAGTGGGACCATCCTGCTCGCTTGCCGGCGGAGTCTTTGAGACGGGAATATGACTTTGCCAGGTCTTTCGAGACGCCGGAATACATGGTTGAGAGGAATAGCCGACGGTCTGGTGAAAAGTTCAAGGGCACAACCCGATATCATTCACAGAGAAGACCATCGAACCGGGATGAGTTTGACGGCCCCCACCAATTGCTTGAGCCTCCCTCTCCGCGTGTGATCGCGGCACAAGGAAGGGACTTGCCTCATCTACCTACTAATCTTGATGTCTCAGAACAAGATCGTATCCTGTCCTCGGTGAACGACCGACTATCGCAGTGCGCGTTTGATTTTGTTGCAAAGTACCAGTTTCCAATCCCACTGGAGCCTGACAAGAGACAGGTGAGAATTCCCTCAGACCGTGAATGGACTGAGTGGGTATACCTCCTCAAAAGACTGGCCACCAAGCGGCGGATCCCCGCCAGGGTCTTGTATAATGGCCAGATCAAGCAGTTAGTCACCATCCTGGAGAACTCCTTGGAGATGCGCCATGCTGCCAAGCATCAATCCAGGCCCATCAAGGACGATCGCAACGTCCTTCAGCTTATCTCCGCCGGCACGCAGGTGGCCAAGATCTTGAAGGATGCCGCTGCGATGGAGTACCTTGATAATCTTTATGTTGACACGGAAAAGCGCATTCAGGACCGGCGCAGTCGCCGAGTGAAATTTGCCGGCCCTTGACCTCGGATATTGGACCCTCAGTGATGATATAAATGAGTTTTTCCTTTTGGCCGTGGCCACGATTCCACCACTTTATAGACCCATCCGGCTGGAAAAAGCCATTCTGCCATTTCCGTCAGGCGTTCCCCTTGTCCATTGGAGGGTAGCCCAAGGAAGTTACTCCCAGGAGCTACGTACGTTCGTCTCTCATGGAACTTATGGACTCTTCCCCAGTGACTTTGCCGAAGTGGTGAACCTGAATTCGGTCTATGCGAGCAAAGCTATGACACCGGCGGCCGCAATCTAACTAGAGATTCCCATTCCCAGACAATCCTTGGTCTGGGGACTGACATGGTCTGATGATGACGATGAAACTATGCCGCTACTTGATAAACCTTTATGCGACCAAGAGTATTCAGAGCCCCCTGCATCTATTGACTAGGACTCTCTTCTATCCTCCTCGTGATTACGGCCTATATGCGTTCTTTTCTTTTTCATTTCGGGCTTTTCCATCGTTCTTGTGAGAAACAATTCTCGGTTTTGACCTTTCCCTCGGTGACAGCTATTGTCAATCAACCCGAGCTGCAAGTTTCCGTTCACTTTTTCTTTTACTACACCCTTCAGGTGGACTGTGGTGGCTTTCTCATTTGCCTGCCTTGCCGTTTTTGCCCGTCTGTGGGTGAAAGTTCAAATTGTTCATGTTGCTGGCTTCCACTCTACCAGCTTTTCTTTGAATTTTGAAGGCCCGTGCCTTGGCCTATCAGTGTAAGACCGGCTGTGTCTCTAAGTTCTGAGGTGGAAGGAACTACTTTTGTGCATCAACATAGACCCTGGGTCACTGAGACTTATCACAGAACATGGATGTATTTCTTTTTTTCTATCACTTTATTTGTCTAGAAGTCTAGATGGACACTCGATGTATTGTCTGCTAATTGGTAATGGGTGCGCACAGTAAGGGTATGCCTGGAATGTGCGTGACAGAAGGAAGAAGACAAAGCAATCTAGGTGTACTGTACATTTGTGACAGAAGGACATACAGTCAGTGAGCAAGCGAGATAGCCAAGAGGCAGGCGGCTGGGGCCGTGAACGAGGCTAGCCGTCCTTCACCGGACTTCTAAGCACCTCAGAGTCAAAATGATACCTATCTGATTTTATGGTATGGCTGAAGTGCAGGGCAAAAGTGTGCTGTGCTTCGAAAGGTACGTGATGGTACTGTGCAGAAAACTGGCTTCATCAGGGAGCTGGTGAAAGCATGAATAAGGAATTGCTCATAATTAGACCTCTAGATCAGCATCTAAATGGAGAAGAAAAGGAGAATAATGTTACAGATAGATCACGCAGTCATCAGCATCCCGCAGCAGCAGGAATCGTAGAGATTCGGAAACGAACAATGACCGGGGGAATGAGGGGAGTGGGAAGGAAGCGTCTATAACCGAAAAAATCAAAGCCACCCTCTTGCCTCGCGCCAGACATTGCGAAGAACCGCCCACAGCGAGCGGGGAGCCGGCCGTCGCCTCCAGAACTGCAGACCCACCGCCACCGCCGACAGACCGGCCACCAGGGCCGCGGCGCCGAGCCCCAAGCCCAGCAAGCGACCTTGTCTGCGCACGGCCTGCACCACCTCCGAGTACCGCTGGTTGCTGAAGCTGACGCGGGTGTACTGCGTCTGCCAGCCCAGACCGGGCAGGTAGCGGTTCATGGACTCCTCGACGGCCTTGCGCAGCCGGTACAGCGGGGACTTGACGCCCCAGCGCATCTCGAGGAAGTTCTGCTTCGAGAGGTCGTTGATGGCGTGCGTGTCGGCCGCGCGCTGGTCCGTGTAGGCCTGCAGCGCGCGCCGGCGGGCCTCCCGGCGGCGCTCGGGGTCGTCCTGCATCCCCGGGCTGAAGCTGTTGCTGTAGACCCCGTGTCGATCCAGGATGTCGAACAGCGTCCGAATGTCCTCCAGCCCGGCGTTGAGGCCCTGGCCGTAGAACGGGAGGACGGCGTGCGCGGCGTCGCCAACGACGACGACGCTGGCGTCGTAGTGGTGGGGTTTACATTTCAGGCTGATGAGGGGCAGGTGCTGGTTGGTTGTGAACTGTTCTTGCAAGGCCTCCGGGGTGATGAGGTCCGGGCACACCCCGGGGAAGTTGGTGTCGAAGAACTCGATCAGTCGGTCGGGGGAGCTGGCCGAGAGGGTGTCGTAGTGGTCGGCGGGCGCGAAGAGCGTGCAGGTGAAGGACCGGTCGGCCGACGGGATGGCGATGAACATGAATTCCTTGCCGGGCCAGATGTGCAGGTGGTTCGGGGAGATGAGGAAGTCGTTGGTCGTCGGGGACGGCGGGATGCGGAACTCGCACCACAGCGTGTCGATGTACTCTTGCTGGTAGTCGACGCGGGCGAACTTCATCATATGGTAGCGCGCCGCCGAGTGGGCCCCGTCGGCGCCGATGAGGAGGTCGAAGGTCGCTTCGACTTCTGTAGCTTTGTCGTAGGGATTGCTCCCGGGGTCGCGCCGTTCGAACCAGGCCCGGTTGGCGCGGAAGTCGGCCCCGACGAGCTTGTGGTTGAAGAAGAGTCGCACGTTGGGGGTCTGCTCCAACTCATCCAGAAGGGCGTTGTTCAGGGTGCCGCGGTCGACTGCGTTGATTGCCTGACGGTGTGTTGTTAGACGGGAGCTTTTGCTGGATGCTGGATGGGTTTGGTTGAGGGGCATGTTGACGGGGATGTAAAGCATGGAGGGGAGCAACGTACTCGGCCGTGAACGTCGTATGCTTGAGCAGCTTCCCAAAGCTTGCCATCCGTCCGGCCGTGGATCATGCGTCCATGCATGGGGATTGAATCCGCGAGAACCCGGTTGATAAGTTCATCGCGGTGCGACTCCCTCATGGCGTTGATGCCTCGCTCCGACAGTGCTAGGTTGATAGACTTGGTGAAGTTCAACGGAATAGTCGCCGGGTCACGCAGATCTGTAGGTCATGTTATTGAGCTGAGTCGTTGAGGCTTATGAGAGCGCAGTTATAGATAGATATCGAAGTGGGGTCGATAAGAAGTGGATCAGGATCGCGATATGGCAGAAACGGCGAACGCAGGTCGAATTTGTGACAAGGAAAATGCATCAATTATAGAAATGATAGCGAGAGACTCACCTCCACGTAGCTCATATACTTCAACATCGTCGCCTCGGGCTGCTGCATAGAGAGCTGCAAGGGACCCCACCGGGCCTGCGCCCACGATGACAACTTTTTGTTTGACAGGTGTGGAATGTGCCATGGCGGGGGGGGGGGGGGGGGGGCGGGGTGCGCCAAAGTGGAGATACAAACAAAAAAAGCCCCGCACACACTTTTGCAAACAAAAACACCAGGCCCGGCGGA
>WOUI01000175.1:0-69164 GCA_012184565.1 Aspergillus floridensis
TTCCGCCCCCTGACGGGTAAAACGCTGGGCTAGAAGGAGAGAGAGTTGGGGGTGTGGGGGGCTGGGGGGGGGGGGGGGGGGGGGGGGGGGGGGGGGGGGAGGGGGCACGTGCCGATAAGATGATCGGGGTGGGCTTGGCTTAGTGCGATCAGTGGAGTCAGGGCGGATCCAATGGAGCGAAAAGACGGCGGGCGGTGTGGACTGGTTACCGGGGAACAGACGCGGTAAACAAACGGGAAGTGGCAGGCAGTGGCCCAGCCTCCCGCTTTTGGCCCTTTCTTCGGGCTGAAGTAGAGTACTGAGTGCAGTGGGCTGTACATACTTGGTAGTCTACAGTACATCCGTACTCTCCACCCACACTATCTTCCCAGCCTCCTCATTATTACCTTTTCCCATCCAGCTTCATTGACTGTTCGTTCTGGCGCGTCAAGGCACATCTCTGTCGGGTGGACTGAACCTTGGAAACCTGCTCCAGCTGAGATCTTACTCTCCCCCTTCCTCTCTCCTGCCTGCACTCTCCTTTCCCCATTCCCTTGCCCTCCGCTTGCCTGTTTTTGGCAGACATCCAGTCCCTCCACTCGAGCCCACCCAGCCCAGTTGGTGACTCTCTTTGTACGATTCTAACCACCATTATCCACTATTCAGGGCTATCCCGTGGGACTTTCCAGTCATACATTCTTTGGATCTCGATCTTGATAACGGTCCCGGCCCGTTGTCGCATTGCAACTCCTGTGCTCAACATTCCGGACAATCGCTGCACATCTCTCAGAAGACATTGACGTATTCCCTCAGCGCCAGAAGTACGAGTGCCGACCCCAACACGCAAAGCTCACTTCTCTCCAAGGAGGGAGAGCTTCTAATCATATTTGATCTGTCAGTTGGGTGGTAGTGTCAAAGAGGTGCGCAGCAACCGGCGCAGACTCCTTCTCGGGGTTCCGAGAAGTGAGTCTTGGATTACAGACACGGGGAGACAACACCTGGACAACCCAAGATGCCTTCTAAAATCGGTGCCCGGCTAGCCCGTACGTATTTCGGTTCTGGCTTCGAAAGTATGCATGAGCTAACTGACGCTTGACCCTGCAGGGCTGCTACCAATGATCGGTTACCACCACGTGCTGATGATTATCATTGCGGTCGCCATCATTCTTCTATGTCAGTAATTCTCCGGTCACCCGTGCTCCGGTATGCGACTAACGTTGATCAGCCCTACTATTGGCAGGATGCTCGTCGTCCTCACCCCAGATCCCTAGCATATTCCTGATATCACTATACTACGAACGATACTCGCCGACATTCAACCTAGCGCAGGTAGACCCTGGCGTGGTTACAGCAACGGCGAACATCGTAGGAGGAGCCGAAATGGAAGTCCGTGTGGGCTATTTCGGCATTTGCGTGCAGCCAGATGCGGGATCATATATCTGCAATGCCAATGCGACCGCCTTGGCCGAAATTGTCACCGTTGATCAAGACCCTCTGAACCTGATTTGGGTTGCATCAACGTTCAAAGATGCTGTTGTGTTTCCGTACCTACTGTACGTTCTCTTTTAGGTTTTCTTCTCCTGTGTCTCTTGCTAACTCGCGGTAGCATCATCGCCGTCATCCTCGCCTTCTTCTGCTTCATCCTGCTGGCTACCTTCCCGGGATGGCACGATGAGCTCGATGCTAGTGGTTCCGAAGTCGAAGCCAAGCCATTTCCTTCGCGACCTGTCTCGCAGGCCGCCCTGGCTCTCATCTTCGTCGCGTCGGTCTTCGTCCTCGTCTCCGTTCTCTGGCAACATACCGCATCCGTCGCCGCGAGCACCATCGCCCAGGACATGGGCAATGGTAGTGTGAAGAGTGGTGTTGGCACCTCTGCCATGGTGCTGGGCTGGTTTGGATTCGGTCTCATGGTGGTCGTGACGATAGGTCTTCTCGTCATGATTCTCAGCATCAGCCTCATCAGACAATTGACGGACGAAGCATAGTCACGTTGACATGCCAACTCGAACCCTCATCATTTTTTTTTCATTGCACTTTGATTCCCCACTCTGATTTTCAACGCTTCGTACTCCCCTTTCATTCGACTCCCCCGTCTTCATGCGATCACCACGGCCCAGAGACGGCATATACAACGAGCAGCACGTGAATAATGATGCATATTGAGACTTGGAACATGGACTTTTTCTCTCTGGTTTTTTATACGAGTTTATGGACACAGACATTTGGACAAGGGAATACGAGATATGGTTACGGTTTTTCATTTTTGTTTTTTAAAGAAGTCATCACGAAGAAGAAAAATGCCTAATGAACAAGATGCGGCCAACAACAGATCAAGTCGGCCGATCAGTCTTCTTGAGCTTAGCTTAGCTCACCTCATTCGAAACGAATCAATCCACTCGCGAACTTGCTTCGTCCGCTTTCTCTCCTCCGACCCTGTATAGCCTTCCTCCGGCGGGGAAAGATCTTGTCGACCTCGATGCTTGTTTTCGCTTTGTCATTGGCCTTGTATAAAACACTTGTTAAGGTTGCTTTACGTTGTCTTGTGGCTGCGGAGGCGATACTGGGTGGAGTCTGGGTTGTCAATAGTTTTGCCATTGTCTTGTCTTCTAGATTATGTATTTGATGTGAATTCTTTGTGTTTACTGCTGATGAGAGTCGATCTGCGTGAAGATTTCCAATAGATTGTTGCGGGGTGTCACATGCATTAACATCACAATTTTCCAGGTCTGTACCATTGACTGCAAAATCGAGCAACATCTACAATTAAGAACCTTTAGATCTAGATCTCCGTGAGATTTCAACTACACAAAGAACCGATTAGGAATATAGAGGAATAGGTGGGCAGTCACATGACATGGTATTGTAATCAACAGCGTCTACTGGGTAATTTGCTTGCATACTATCAAAGAGAACAAAACATCCTCTCGTCGTTTCACAGACAACGAACAAATGGCGACGACGATGACCCGGGCCGTATGGGTTACGCAAATAATAGAGCCGCCCCGCCGATTGTTCCTTTTGTTTAGTAGTTCATCACCGGCGGACCACCGCCTGGTCCGGGCCTTTCCTCATAATTATTCCCTTCATACCCGCCGCCGTAATCGTCTAGGGATCGGTACCCCGGCGGACCATTGTCACGGCCACCGCTACCGCCACCACCACCACGGCCTCGACCACCGCCGCCACCACCACCACGGTTGCCGCCGCGATTCTGATGGTGGCCGCCGCCGCCGCCGCCCCTGCCTCGCCCTGCTGCACCGCCGCGGCCGCGGCCGCGGAATGCGTTACCGCGACGCGGGGGTCCACTGTCATCATGGTGATGACGATTCCCTCCGTTGCGCATGGCATTCGGGTGCGGCTGTCTTCCGTGGGGGTGGTGGGGGTGGTGGTGGTGGGATGCAGAAGCAGCGGCGCCATCATACGTTGCGGGCTGCTGCTCCGCGTGCGGCGGATAGAGGATCTCCTCGTTGCGTTCCTGCTGGTGCCGTCTTTTGTTGTTCTTGTTGAGGAACTGGCTCTCCCACTCGCCCTCGTTGGGGTTCTCCTCCTCTACGCGCAGGACCACCTTCTCGCCGACGACGGTCTCGACGGTGAGGGCCTTGTCGGCGGGGACGGGGTGCCAGTTCTGGATCTTGCCGGCGTCGATGGGGCGCGCGCCCTTGCGCACCGCCAGCACCACGACGGGCTGCGGGTTCTCCGTGTAGTACTTCTCGGTGGCGGGGACGGGCGCCATGCGCGCGGCCCAGACCCGGTTCTCGAAGCAGGCCGTGCCCGTGATCTGCCAGCTCAGCTTTTTGCCGATGCCCCCGACCTTGTCCAGGATCGACCGCGGCGCGGGGCGCGGCGTGATCAGGATGCTGTTGGCCATGTACTTCAGATCGTTGGAGTCCGCGAGCCCGTAGGGGAGCATGGGGGTTAGTACTTCGCGGATCAACCGGCTTGAGTCGGCGTTCGAGATCAAGTAGCCGGTGTAGAAGATGGTGCGCTTGATGCGCAGTCGACCGTACGGCGACTTGGCCTTGTTTAGTGACGGGTTGCGGGTGGTGAGGTTGTGGGAGTTGATCATGCGCTGCACTTCGGCGGCTTCCCAGACGGGGTCAAGATACATGGATCCTTCGGCGACCTGGATGACTTCCGAGGTGATCGGCTTTCTCGGGCTGGGGCCCTGCGCAGGCTGGAACTTGCGGTTCAGCTGCTCGAAGTAGTCCCGGAAGCCTTTGGCACTGGCAGAAAGGTCAGACGCTGCGGCAATATGAACGAAAAAAAAAAAAAAGAAAAGAAAAAGACGTACTGCTTCGGGCGATCCTCATAGATGCGAAGATCTTCAGCCTGCTCGTACGTGAGGATAAGGTCTTCCAGGAAGGTCTGCTTGAATTCCATCGTGGTCGCGAAGCGCTGATTCCTCGGGCCAACTTCCGGCTTGAGGCATATCAAATCAAACTCCAGCTTCTTGCTGCTCACCATTCGTTTGATGATCTCCGAGAATCCATTTTCACTGCGACCCGTTAGAAGCACCGTCAAGGCGTCTTTCTGCTCCATGCTCAATTTCACGAGTTGCACCTAGGGGGGAACGTATCAGCCAATTGCTGTAGTTCACTTATAGATTACTGTAATGTAATGGAAGGCCACACAATCTGTTCGTTCCACCACCCCTCCCAAGCGCGCGGTTCCTCCTTCTCGATCCCTTCTCCGGTAGCCGACAGGAGGTTCGGATCATGCCACCAACCGCCGTTCGCGAAGCTCTCATAAGCCTGAAGGAACCCGATCGTCGGACCGTTCCAGAGTTGCGGATTCGGAAGTGGGCTTAGAAATACTGGAAAGCATTAGAATGCGCGGACGAATCAGACGGAGGTCGCAGGGCGACGGAGTGCATCCTTACATGTGTTGTCGAAGTCGTATACGTGAATAGACCTGACCTGCGGTACTGCTGTAGCGCAAGAACAGATGAGATTATCAGCCACCCGCAGCGCTATCATATTGTGGAAGCGAGATGCTCACCTGGTAGTTCTTTGTTGGTGATGGACCAGCGTCTTAGACTGGTGATGGTGCGCGCGGGCGCGCTCTGAGTGTGATTTCTCATTTTGGAAGCGTTCTCTGCGACTACGGACCTTGCAGATCTCATTACCTTCAGCATTAGTGAATTGCAATAGACATTCGAGGGTTCACATAGGCAAGCAAAGATTCATATGTCCACAGCTACCACATGTGAGTCAATGTGAGGTTTCACCGCGGAGATTTCGCCGCATATCACGGAAGGCCGCCGCAAAGAGGCGCGCTTGGCCCGCCTCCGTCTCCATTGTGGAGGGCAGTTTCGATGACTTTGGCAGGCGGTGTGGACTCGAGTCAGTCTTTGCGCTGACTTCCTCCACTGCATCTGCCAGTCATGTCCCTCGATTTGCTAAGCGGTGAGATGGACTGCAATGATGGATGACGTTTGGCTCAAAGGCGGTCAGCACTTCCTCGCCCTCTTCGATCTGGAAATCTCACGAACAAAACAGAACGCATTCCCACCCTCTTTTTTCACTTTCATCTTACCCAATTCTCCACCCCTAAAGAAACCTTTTGATGTGCGAGCAGGTGTAACTTTCCATGTCCGATGATGATGGCATACGGCAGGCGGTCTTGCAACAAACGCTCCAAGAGGTAGCACAAGAGGAAAGCGAGAATGAGGCAAATCCGTGCGTCATCTGCCTCGAACCGGTCTCCGAAACCGCCATTGCGGTGCCCTGCAAGCATGCGAACTTCGACTTTCTGTGTCTGATGAGCTGGCTGGAGCAGCGTCGGAACTGTCCGCTCTGTATGTACTCTCACGTACCCGAGAATTCGAATGCTGTCAAGTCTGCAAGGGTCAGGGTCTTCAGCTGACGCCAAGTTGAAGGCAAGAGCGACGTCTCCGCAGTCAGATACAACCTCAACAGCCCCCAAGGAACCAAGATCTATCACCTACCACCTGCCCCGCCAGCGAACACCAATACTTCCTCGTCCCACCCCCCCGCATCACCCATCCACCATCATCCATCCCGTCGCCCGCGCCGCGCTCGAAGCCCCGCGAATCGACCACCGCTCCAAGACCAACCGAGCGATGACCCCCTCCGCCGACGCCAACACATCTACCGCCACCAACTCTACTCCCTGCGCGTCGGCTCCAACCGTCTCTCCCAGTACCGCGAGCTCACGCCTGACCGCTTCAACCGCGAGGAGGAGCTTGTCTCGCGCGCGCGCAAATGGATCCGGCGCGAACTCAAAGTATTCGCCTTTCTGAACCCCTCGTCCGAGCTCTCCGCCGCGGAACACGACGAGGGGATCGGTAGGGGTACTGGTGAACAGCGCTCGACGGCGCAGCGACAGCAGTCCGCACCTCCACGCGCGGGTCAACAACGACTAGAGAACCGCCGCGGCAATAATGCCGAGTTCCTTCTCGAGTACATCATCGCGATACTCCGCACGGTCGATATCAAGGGCAGCGCGGGTCAGGCGGAGGAACTTCTCCGGGATTTCCTGGGCAGGGAGAATGCGCGGTTGTTTCTGCATGAGCTGCAGGCTTGGCTGCGGAGTCCGTATACCTCGCTGGAGGATTGGGATCGGCATGTGCAGTATGAGGATGTGTCGCGGCGGGAGGGAGCTTCGTCTGCGCAGGCGCGGGCTGAGGGCGCCTCGGCGTCGACGCCGGTTCATCGAAGTGGGACTTCACATCATCATCGGGGAGGTGGGAGAGGAAGAGGAAGAGGGAGGGGGCGAGTGGCTAAGCCGGCGCATTCACGGAGGCAGCCGTATCAGCGCGAAAGCCAGGAGGAACAAGCCAGGAGGGTACAGTACGCTCGGGAGCGTTATATACCAGACTAAGATAGAGAAGGCTGTATGTCTTGCTGCGCTGTTCGCAGCTAGGAATTATCTTGCATATACTTTGAATGATTGATGCATGCTATAGACAAATGTATAAAATGATAAGACTGGTATCTTGGATGATGCAAACGAGAAGAATACGCTAGTAGGTTTCATGGCTCGTGATGTTTAGGCTCTGGTTTTCAACGTCGCCTGCCGAAGCGCCCGCCGCCTCGTCCCTTGAAGTTCTTGTTTCGGATTTTCAACGACCGGTAGTTGGCGTGCGCTTCCGGATTGACCTTGCGTGCACGCGACTGTTTGGGCTCGGGGTCCTTTGTCTGCGCCTGAGGTCGTACAGGGGGTTTCACCGGAGTCTCTGTTGCTGGCGGTTTGCCAGCCGCGATGGCCTCCTTCATCTTCTCGGAGAAGCTCTTGCCCTTCTCTCGAGGCTGGGGTCCTTCGTCGTAGTCCGGGTCGAAGTCAGACAGGTCCGGTTCCGACATGCTGTGTAACGAATCGAGGTCGTCGAAGTCAGGAACCTCGATTAGGCTCCGGTCCAGAGGGCCGGGGGCTACGAGCTGCTGAGTTTCGCGGACGGCGGTGACCCCCCCATCAGGGCCATTATCCCTCTCGCCATCTTCCTCCTCTTCATCCGAAAAAGACGGCAGCGTGGGCGCAGCCTGCCTCGACGTTGAGACCACCGGCTTCATGCGCACCTTGCGGGTAGTCCGCTTCTGGCCCTTCTTCTTCCAGACGGGAGCGCCCTCGTTCTCAGCCGCAGCCTGGCTATCGGCCACCTGCGCCGCGTCCATCATAGCCGCCTGCTCGGCCTCGATTTCTCGTAGAACATCCATATCGTCCTCCAACTGCTCCTCTTCCATGTCCCGCAAACCCTTCACCAAAGCCGAGAGCCCCTTCCCGACGAACTGGGGTCGTTTCCGCGTGGCCATCGGACTCAGTCCACCCGTGATGTTTGAGGTATCGTACCGTCCCGACGTCGACCGCCGCAGGAACGAGGGAGTCTCCGACCCGGGGTCGTTAGGCTCATCTACTGCCGCCACTGAAGCTCCCTCTGCCGCCCCGGCCGTCGCTTCCGCAGCAGCAGCAGCAGAAATTCCCTTATTAGACCCATCATCCATCATCGTCGCATACCGCCAGGTAGTCGGAGTAGCAAACAGCGTCGAAAGCATCCACTTCTTCCCCGACGAAGTCGGCGTCCTTCCCAGCCTTGAACTCTCATCATCATCATCATCATCATCCTCACTCTCACCATCATTTTCCCCTTCCTCCCCTTCCTCCGCAATTGTATCCATCGTCTCCCTTTTCTGTTTCACAGATTTCCTCCGCCTCGATGGCGTCCGCACACTCGCCTCCTTCAAACCAGCAATCCTCGTCGCCGACGGCGTTGCCGTACTCCCACCGGACTCTGACAACAGATCAAAAAGCCCCAGCGCCTTGCCATCGCGCTGCGGCGTCGGCCCGATCGCCGCCTTCAGCGGCGACAGATGCGTGCTCGGGCTGAACAGCCGCCGCAACACCGACGGCGAGTCGTACGGATCGACCTCCGCCGGATGAGAGGTCGATTTTCTGGATGGCGTCTCAAAGGCCCCGGCCCCGGCCCCGCTTTTGTCTGTCTTCTTCCGTGGGGTGGTGAGGGTATCCGAAGACCCATGCGGGGAGGTGTGTTTCCGTTTCCTTTTGTGGTGTCGGGCGTTTTCCTCTTCCTCTATTGGTTTGGTGGGTATGCTGGTAGAGGATGATGTTTCGAGGGCTTTGAGGCGGGAGTATTCTTTGTATTTGGCGGCTGTACAGACCCAGTAGTGGGCGTTAGCTGGGCCTTCTGCTTCTGAGGGAAGGGCCAAGTTTTACTGTTCTGGGGGGGGGATAGGCGCTCACCGATTTCAGGTACCTTCTTGATGTCACTTCGATCGGCTTTTCTGCCTCCGTTGGCGTCGGCGAATGCTCGTTCCCATTCTTTGAGCTCCGCGCGGAGGGTGGTGGAGGAGGGGGTTGCTGAGGAGGGTGGTATGGTGGTGGCCATTATTGCATGTTGAGGATCTATAGTGCCGTGATATAGGAGGATGGAGTGGCTGTCCAGGTTTATGTCTGAGGAGAAGGGATTGCGAAGGCGTGGTGGTGGTGGTGGTGGTCTTGGTGGTAAAGTTACTGGTGGTCCGGCTGTTGGTCCCGTCGCGTCCGCGACAATCAATTAACGCGGGTTTGTGCAGGGCGGGCTGACGTAGCGTGTCTCGGTCCCCGGCTTTCACTTCCACGTAGTACTCCGTAAATGTTTATGGATCGAAGTCTATTTTTTGTACTGTACCGTACCTGAGATTTAATTATCTCATGACTTGATAGGGTAATCGCTAGGTATACAGATTTAATCATGATCACTGGAAAAAAAAAAATATCACCAGCTCGTCAAACCACGACATCGATCGAACCCACCCCGTAACTGGGAGTCAGGATGCACCACCTTGCCCTGCAGAAGCGTGTACTTGACGATACCCTCGCAGTGCTCCGGGCGGATCCGGGCCAGCCAGATCATTTGCTCCTGCACCTTCCGATACACCAGCACATTCGCCGAGAACTTGTGGCCGCCGACATGCGAGACGAAGAAGATGCCCACGCCGCCGGGCCGCTCATCGGTCGCGTCGCGGTACAGCCCCAGCGGCCGCAGGTGTCGCTCCAGCTCCTTCTTGATCAGCGGAGCGGTGATCCCGCAGCGCGCGTCGCGCCGTCGGTGTGAGCAGAGCAAGACCACGTAGTCGTACTGGCATGGTCGCGGGGACAGTCGCGATGCGGGATCATGGGCCACGAGGCCTTTGTTGAAGAGCGGGGCGTCGATATATTGGTCCACGACCTCGCGTACGTCGGCTTTGTGCACGGAGTCAAGGAAAGTGAAGGAGGGGAGGAGGAGGATTGTCGTTCCGTTGTTGTTGTTGTTGTCGTCTTCGCCTTCCTCGTTGTGGTGGGACTGGAGATTCGAGGCTGAGATCATCATGCGCTAGATTTCTCCTCGTCAGCGATCATTCATTCGCGCTCATCGGTCCTGGCTTAGGCCCAACATCAGAATTGAACATACCCCGTGCTTGGACTGGTTGGAGGAAGCATCGAATGCCTCCATCAGAGATCCCTTCTCGTTCTCGACATGTTCGGTCCAGTCCGACTTCCCTGTCGCGACTAAGACGTGGGTGTGGAATTCTTTGATGTGTCCGTACAGCGGCCGGGAGGTCTCGACCTTCACCTTCGATGGGAATTGTACCGTGCAGTCGACGCAGTCTTGCTTGCAGTCTGGCCCGTCTTGCGTGGGATCCACGCTGGGGAAGATGTAGTCGTCGTTGCGGATCAGGCCGCCGCGCGACAGAAGGGACCGGAGCATCGTAGCTGGCTTGGGTTTGCGACGCTTTGCTTTTGAGAGAATGGTGGTTTTACCCGGAACACTGATCTTCGAAGAGAACGGGTATACCGTACGATGATCGACTGAACTGCTCGGACACGAGAGAAGAAAAATAAAAACAATCTGACAGCCATTTCCATGGTGGATTGAATTCTAGCTTTTCCTATATACTCCGTTGAGCTCGGAGACGGACTATCGCAAAATATCATCTCCGAGGCTTATCCCCGAGGGAGATGGTCGAAATAGGCAACCATGATTGTTTTCAAGGTTCCATTCTGTCAAAACATAGAATTAAACTTTGAGTAAGGTATGTCTCGGAGACAATGACAGTCCGACCTGTCAGACGGTAGGCTGCAGCTACACTTCCACTGTCATTGCCATTATGTGTCAGTTTGAGTCGCGAACCACACAGTACAATAGCTCCTCCGGCGAACTAGAGTAAACTAACTCACTTGACTGGCTGCGGACGATTGAAGCGAAGAGTTTGCTTAGTTAATTGGCAGTGCGGCCACTGGTTAGTTTCGAGTCTCCGGCTCCATAACTCTATCGCCCTCAATTGAGCCGAAAACCATAAAATACCGAGGACCCAAAGATTAGGCTGTTGACAATGCAATAATAATGCATTCAATTGCACCAGCCCCTCGCCCCTCTTCGCGACAGTGGGACTCTGGCCCGTGTTTCCAATTGCTTGCCTGCTTGCAGCTCTGGACCCTTCGATCCTACTTGTCACTAAACCAGATTAGGCAAATCCTGGTTGTTCATCCCCCAATCTGGTCAAATTGCTGCGAATGTTCTGGCGAATGTCTGAGAAAATGCGACTGAAACAATCAATCAACAATCACGGAAGAGCCGACCGTAGGTTTAAGCGAAGTTATGTGCGTGCGATGTAGAACCAAGCCGGGGGAAGATGGCGGCTGCGCCTTTTTCTCATTGAACGTTATCGTGTCCCACTGACTACTCGGCGAAACAGCCAACGGTCTTCTGTCGAAGTGGAAGAAGATGATGAAAGACAAGTCGATTGTCCAGGTGTGCAACACTTAGTGATTGAGAAACTGTAAAGAAACTAAGAATTGTCTCTGCCTACATATCGGCGATTGTTCTTGTTCTTGGAAAGGTGTGAAACCAGGCCCACCGGGTCAAGTTGCCCTATTTGGTGGATATGGCCGGCAGTGCCAAACACGTAAGCCACCATCCACCAATTGTGACCGGGGACTGGAAGGGAAACTCACTTGCTCTGCCTGCGGTCCTCCACCCATTCCACCGTGGACCCCCCCCATCTGCCCCCAATACATTTTGGCGGTGGTGCGCATACCTACCTCCGTTCCTCACTTTCCTCTCATCCTCTTACACTGCGCATCCACCCCCTTCTTCTCTCCAACGATGGCTGATGTTCAGTTGAAACTGGCAGCTTCGGCTCCAAATTCTCTACCTGAACTACAACAGCAGCAACAGCAACAGCAACAGCAACAGCATCGAGTGCGCAAGCGACGCCGACGGACAATGGCGTGTATGCAGTGCCGCAGCAGAAAGCTCCGTTGCGACCGTGAATATCCCGTATGCGGACGTTGTCAGAAGAGCAAAACCCCAACCCGATGCACCTACGAGGATGGTTTTCTCTGGCAGCAACCCAATACAGTTGCTTCGCCCGTTTTCTCCGAGAGAGGTCCCACAGCCACGACACAAATGGCCCAGACTGATCGGGCGACTGCCCACCCTACCCCGGACTCGGGGATAAGTAGTTTGCCGACTCGGCCTCAACCATCTTCCAGGGACTCACGTCCCGGCGAGGAGAGACGCGATAAGTTTCTAGAAACCGTTCTCGGCGCCCCCAAGGCCGCCGTCAACCAAGAACCTTATGCAAATACCAGCCTGCTGCACCGGCCGCGCCAGGTCTTTGAGCCTCACCCGGACACCCAACCGCACCCCGCCGAGGACGACGAAGATCTGGCCTCGCCGACGCAGCAGCTGGATATCTCCCCGCGGATCATGATGCGAGGGAGAGAGACCAAGACTCGTTACAATGGCTCAGGCATATTTGCCAATCTGATAGCTCAGGTATGCCATCCACCAACTCACGTCCGAGGGACAAACAATCCTACGATCTGATTGGCCCTGCCACGAGTCACTTATGTTGATTGCATGCTTTAGTTCCCCGACCTCAGGGCCTTTGCCGAAGAGATCAGGGTTGCCAGCCCGCATCTCTCGGCCTTGCGACCGGATCTCATTAGAGTTAAAAAGGGTCTCTGGAAGCGAAAGCCTTTGAATGAGCCCTTCCCAATGCCCACCATGCAGTCACTAGTCACCATGCTTCCAGCTCGCGCAGTCGTTGACGAGTTGGTCTACTTGTATTGCATCTATATCGAGTCCACTCATCGTATCCTGCACATGCCTTCGTTCTTCGAGGAGCTGGAGCAGTTCTGGGCACAGCGGGAAAGCCCCGACATGACCTCGACCGTCTTTGTGGCTCAACTGCTCTTGGTGCTGGCTTGTGCGTGGAATCTCGCGGACCTCAATACTCTTCAAATGAAGAATGAGGCACCCCTCACCTGCTATACTGCCATTGAATGGGTTCTCCACGCAGAGAAGTGGATCGAAAATGCCAACTTCAAGCGACCCGAGCTCGCTACTCTCCGTCTGCAGACTCTGCTCATCATTGCTTTGAATATCCATGGCATGAAACGCAGTCAGGCATGGCTTGCCACCGGGACTCTCGTCAAGCGGGCTATGATGGCGGGGTATCACCGCGATCCAAGCCGATATACGAAGATTTCCGCGTTCAGCATGGAGATGCGCCGACGAATGTGGGCTACTATCGTGGAACTCGACCTGCAGATTTCCCTCGAACGAGGCATGCCACCTTCCGTGCAAGAAGACGACTATGACACCTTCCCAGCATTAAATATCGATGATACAGAAATCAACGACGATAGCACCGAGCTTCCGGACGAAAAGCCGCTGGATGTGATGACAGACTCGTCATTCCAGGCGGTGCTGACACAATCACTTCCTTTGCGGCTGAAAGCCTGTGCCTTGATGCATTCTCCTCGGATCAGTTGTCGATACGAAGAGATTATGCGTCTGGATTGGGAATTGAATCGTCATCTTTCCAAGATCCCCGCATGGCCCACATCTGAAGTTGATGACTTCCATCGCACTTCGGAGCGCGTAATCTTGATGAGGGCTCTTTTGAAGAACAAGATCGGCCACTCGCTTTTGTCTATCCACACCCCGTTTGCCATTGAAGCCCCCAGAGAGGCTCTTTTCGCACCGTCAGCTCGGTCCCGCCTCGAAGTGGCGTCGATGATTCTTTCCACGCAGCGCCAGCTCCGTGAGCGGTCGGCCCAGCTGTCACTCTGCAATATGGGAGAATGGACCGTGCAGGCTTACTGCACCATATGCCAGCTCCTTCATGAAAAGGACAACAAATCCGGTGAGTCAATTATCCCTTCTGCGCTGTTCGTGGATGGTACTGATTTCAAGGGCAGCTACTTCTCTCACTCGTACCCTCCCTGGGCTCCCCGAGTCATTAATCTCCCTGGTGGAGACCGCCTTGACCTGCCTCGGATCCCGCCTCCTTCTTGTGGTAAAGGGAGCGAAAGAATACTTCTTCATGTCGACACTTCTGGCGCTGGTGAAAGCCACTCTCTGGCGAAGCCAGTCCCATGTTTACAAGCAAGAAGTGGTGGAGCGTGTGATACTATTCGCGCAGACACTCTTCACCCGACATGCCAACTGCGCTCATCTGGGAGACTGGGGCATGGGCAGTTTCAAGACCAACCAGGTAAGCGACCTAGTCTCTCTTATTCCGCAGCTCATCCTGACAAATCCAGGTTCCGAGTCTGAACGCCGGCCCTGGGATGGCGCCGCCCTTTGTTCCAGACGTAGCTGTAGGGCAACCGGGGACCTTTGGCATGGTGGTTAGTTCGATCTACCCTTTCTCTCTCATCTCGCTAACGTTCTGTCTAGCCCGCTGTAGATCCGTTTCTCGACTCCTTTGACTGGGCCGACTTGACGGGCATAACGTTCTAGCCATGATGTAAGAGTAGATAAATCATGCCCACCACCTTCCCTTATTACCTAATGCCCTATCACGACGATCATGGTTTGCACCGTGCAAATTCCGTACAATTGATAACCTGTATCATCTGAATGCTCTTCTGATTGCCCTTAGTCAGGCGGTGAAGATCGTCGTGGCGGTGACGCCATGCGATCGGGTTGAGCGACGATCCACGGCATCGCATCGATGTCACTGAATAGTCATGCACCCACATCTGGGCTCACTTCGCTCCCAGCCCGGTTTTGTTTTCATTGTCAACGGTGCGCAACCATCAATCAGTCTTATCAAGGAGAAATCCTGTGAGCCCCTGAAAATTGCAACCGATAGCCCAAAAGTTGTGGTTCATGCAGGGATGATGCAAGAACGGAACGAACACCTTGGGGGGTTTGGGGGTGGTGGGGTTGTTGATCATCTTGCGAAAGGCAGTGAGTGATAGATTCTGTACGTCAGTTGAGGTCCCTTGCTTGGGGAATTGAGTGACATCCTTGACGTAGACACCCTGCATTGAATGCCAGTCAGTGGTGTGATTGCTTGACGATGCAAACCCAATGTCTCTGCAATTGTCTGCAGTGATGGCTGTACTTCATCATGTGGAGCGAAGTTACAGTGTGTCTTACCAGCATGTATGTACTATGTATCCTTAGTACAGCAAATTCCATAAAATACAGTACACAAAGTCAAGACTAGGGGATACAAAAATAGCAGACCAATAAGTGATTTAGAATGCAGCACAGTTTTAATTGATGTACTGTGTAGAGTCTACAGTATCTGAGCCTCTAGGTGCTTATTACCTTACCAGTGAATCTCCGATGGTATGGACGGGAGATAAGAGATAAGGTGTCTGCAGTACATTACATTACATTACAGTACAGTATATTACAGGGCCATCCAGTTGATGCAGACTGCTTACCTATTCTGGGATCTACTCTCAATGACGGACTGCTTGTCTACACCACACTTTCATCACTGCATCCATCTCTAGGCACCAGTTTTTTATTTGTTCTCCCCCGTGGAATCTGGCCCACTTTGCCTATCTAATGTCTAGGGTCTGGTCTAGACTATTTCAGTCTCCGGCGCTCAGCCCTGTTTCTACCACTTAGTCTGCTCTGTGTCCCGTATCCAATGAAGAAGATGGCTGTCGCCAAAGCGGCCCATTGAGGCTGTCCCGCAGTCTTCGCAGCCATTGCACATCCATTGAGCCTCCATTCGGCCAGTTCGAACTAGTATATATTAGTGTAATCCACTGATGAGCTCTGGCCCACACTGATTCTCATCTTAAATTGACACCCCTTTCCCCAGTGCGCGGTCCAATTTTTCGCACAACACATGCGAAACAGACGGCGTCAATGCATCTTCTCACCCTCCTGACTGGGATCATCCTCCTCCACGCGGTCAATGGCAGTCCCCAGCCCAGCAGCGCCCCGGCATCGACCGGGTCCTCGTCCTTCTCCAAGACGACCAAATACCCTCTCCCCAACGTAGGGAATGTGGCCGTCCACGACCCCAACATCCTCCGCCACGACGAGGCCTACTGGCTCTTCAAGGGCGGAGTTCACCTCCCCATGTACAAGGCCCAGTCCCTGGACGGACCCTGGACGCAGCTCGGCACCGTCCTTGACGGACCCAGCGAGATCCAGAAACAGAACCGCAGCCGCCCCTGGGCGCCCACCGCCATCGAGTGGAACAACACCTTCTACTGCTTCTACTCGATCAGCAAAGCCGGCAGTCGTGACAGCGCCATCGGCGTGGCGACCGCCACCCAGTTAGTTCCTGGCAGCTGGTCGGACCACGGGGCCGTCATCAACACGGGCCAGGGCAACGGGTCGGAGATCTACCCGTACACGGTCTCGAACGCCATCGACCCGGCCTTCATCAAGGATCGAACCACGGGGCAGCCGTACCTGCTGTATGGGAGCTACTGGCATGGGATCTACTTGGTGCCGCTGGCTGCGGACTTGCTCTCGGTCATGGAGCCGGAGCGCCAGAATGCGACGACGAATCTGGTTTACGTGCCCGATGACAAGGTGAAGCCGGTCGAGGGGTCTTTTATGAGCTATAGAGAGCCGTATTATTATGTTTGGTTCAGTCATGGCAAGTGCTGTGGATTCCAGAATGGGTTTCCTGCTGTGGGGAAGGAGTAGGTTCTAACCTGGGAATTGTGCAATGGATGGGGCCGCGTTTCTGACTGTGCGTGTAACAGGTATAGCATTCGGGTTGGACGGTCGAAGGATGTCCAGGGGCCGTTTGTGGATAAGGATGGACGGCAATTGACAGACGGAGGCGGGACGGTGGTCTATGGCTCGAACCATGGGACCGTGTATGCTCCTGGAGGTGTTGGGGTTCTGTCTGGTGCCGATGGGGACTCCGATGTTCTGTACTATCATTACCGTGGGTTGGCTCTCGTCGAATCGGCCGGATGTCTTGCTAACCTGACCCTAGTCAATACCTCGATTGGGTTCAAGGACACCGTGAGTAGATCTACCGTGAGGGGAGATGCCTGGTTGACCCCGACTCTAGGATGCGCAGTTGGGATGGAATTACCTCGACTACAAAGACGGATGGCCAGTCGCTGTTTCTGGGTATGTATCTCGATCTGCTCATTCTGACCCCGCTGACGGCGATTTGCAGCGACAACAGCACCGGAACGAGCGAAAGCAGCGGTGTCATGTCTGGACCTGATTATAAGCTTCATGCTTTCTCATTCCTTTGTATGTCTCCATTCCCCTTTCCATGCATTATACTAATAATGAGTTTAGTCATTTGGGGATACCTCCGGCTACACAGTTGAAAGCCATGCTGTCCGCCTTGAGGAATATGCATCTCACCCACATTAACGAGACGACGATATGACACGATAATATTTACTAGAGTTGAGGCCTGGCGTCTCCTATGCGATATACAGCATTTTGTTTACTGGAGTCGGACTTACTGTACATGTACATACTCGACTAACACTACGACCCGTACAAAGCCACCTTTCACGAATCTCACGGATCCCACCCCCCATCCACATTCAACACCTGCCCCGTGGTATACGAGCTAGCATCACTCAACAAAAACAACACCGACTCCGCCACCGACTCCGCCGTTCCCAACCGAGGAAGGACGGTAGGCGGGCGGTTGGTGATGTCGAGATGGGTGGTGAGGATTCTCCCTGGGTCTGGGCAGTTAGGCTGGCGACGGCGAGGTCGATGCCTGCCAGGCCGGTCATGGCGTGGAGTTTGTTGGGGAAGGTCATGCGGTTGTTGACTCGGAGTATGATGTCGGAGGTGGAAGTAGGGACTGTACAGTGTATAGACCGGATATATGAATGGATAAAGACGAGCATGTGTAGTATGAATACCCCGCTTTCCGTCTATTTAGCCATTTTGCCGTGGCTGCACGGCAGTAATAGGTCAATCATAGGGGTTGTTCTGGTTACTGGGGTGTACCCGGGTGTAGTTGGACCATGCAACTCTTGTATACTACTACTAACTAAACTATACTCGGCTTCAACAATACCACTTTCTACCCAGATCCCTCCCCCGACTAGGTACCACAACCAAGACCTCCTCAAAATTCAACACTCAATGCCCCGAGCCCCCTTCACAAAAAAGCTCACCTCCTCCACTCCCCCCGCTCTCCCCTCCTCATCAAAAACACACCACTCCACCAGCCCCTCCGCATCCCACCCGAAACTCACCCTCCCACCCCCCCTAACCCTCACCCCCTTCACCTCCCCACTGCCCCAAGCATCAGGAATCGCCGGCCCCAACACCACCTCCTGCCGCACCTTCCCGCCACTGCCCTCCTTCTTGTTTGCTGCATCCAACCTCGCATAACTAAGATCTTTATCCCGCACCAAAAACTCCAGCACGGCCCCCACGACCCCAAAATTCGCATCCGCCTGGAACGGCACACTGCCCCCGTAGAGACTCAACCCATTCGGCCCGAAATTCTCCTGAATGGCGAGAGTGAGCTCCGCGTACGCGTTGGCGGTATCGTTGAGGTTGGCCCAGCACGCGCTGCGCCAGACTTTCGCCCACCCCGTGTTCTGGTCTTCGGTGCCGTTGCCGCGGGAGATCAGGGTTGTGGTGACGGCTGCGGTGACGGTGGTGTTCCGGCCAAAGGGGCTGGAGATGGAGGAGCCTGGGTACCAGCCGTAGAGGTTGGAGAGGTGGCGATGCGTGTCGTTGGGGGTGTCGAGGTCGAGTTTCCATTCTTGGATTTGATTCCAGGAGCCGATTATCAGGCCGGGGGAGAGGTGCGCCAGGGTTTTGGCTAGGGTTGTTTGGAGGGTATTGTTGGTGGTTCTTTGGGGGGTGGTGAGGAGGTGGGTGAAGAGTTCGGTGAGGAGTTGGTGGTAGTGCGTGCAGCCGAATGTCTGTTTTCTTGAGTTAGTGGTGGTGTTGGTTTGGGGGAATTGGGGTATGGGGTATGGGGGCATACGGTTGGACCATGTTCAGGCGAGTTACACGGGTTGACGACCAAGGTGCCGTCGTGGAAGTATTCGTCTTCCACCAGCTGCGACAGCCAGAACTCGGCCACCCCGGCCAGAATCGGATACCCCGTCTCCTCGTACCAGGCCGAATCCTGCGTGTAGTCAAAGTGGTCCCACACGTGGTGGGCGAGCCAGGCGTTCGAGACGGGGTAGTTGGCCCATTGCGCGTCGTTTTTCATGCTGCACAGGATTAGTTTTTTGGGGGGGTATGCTGTGAGTATGCAGGCAGGGGAAACTCACGCTGTATGCCCAAAAGTGTTCATCTCGTCGTGCGTCACCCACCCGGAGCTGGCCCCGTATAACAGCTCCGCCGTCTCCGCCCCTCGCGGCATCCACGTCTCCGTGATATATCGCCACAGCGGCTCAGTCAACTCCCCCAAACCCGTCTGCTCGACGGCCCAGTGCGCCATCTGCAGGTTGATGTTGGCGTGGTAGTCGCCGCTCCACGCGGGGGAGTAGGATTCCGTCCACAGGCCCTGCAGGTTGGGCGGCAGACTTCCTGGTCGCGACGAGGAGATGAAGAGGTATCGACCGTAGTCGAACAGCAGGTTCTCGACGAACGGGTCCCCGGGCAGCGTATACGAGTCAATCAGCTCCGTGGTCGGCTTGCTGGAGGAGTTGTTCGGGTCTGGCAGGGTGAGCTCGAAGGTACCCGAGAGCGCTTGGAAGTCCTTCAGGTGCGCTGATTTCAATTGCGCGTACGACTTTTTGGCGGCGCTTGTCGCGGTCTGCAGCACCTGCTGGTAGGGGTCTTGCCCTCGGAATGAGAATCCAGCCGCAGCGTTGCCCTTGGCTGCATCGTAGTTGGTCCCGGCGGCGAAGATGAGGAATACCTCACGTTGACCTTTGGGAACGTTGAGGGTGGCGTTGTTCCGTGAGCAGTAGTTGCTCGAGGTTTCCGCTCCGGGAACGACTACCGTCGCTCGGGCATTGTAGACCATGCCGATGGTAGGCGCGGTGACGCCGTACAGACTTATGCTATTCCCCTGGCAGGTTACATTCGGGGTTGGAGACGAGAGCTGATTCTCCAGCCCGAAAGTGATTGCCGGCAAGGAATGGTTGGATGCTAGTCGATAGACGCAGACTTGATCGGGATACGAACAGAATGCTTCTCTGCATACCGCCAGTCAGCCCTCTCTCTCATCATAGGAAGGAAAGTATGCGCTTACCTAGTGATGTCGACATTGCCAGTCTTGAACTGATCCAGGTAAACGCCAGACTCCAAGTCGAGGCTACGCCGGTACTTGGACACAGCCCCCAACTCTCCCAGATCGATGGTCAAATTGCCCAAAACCTGGTAGGAGCCGTAGTCCGGGAATTCTCCATACAGAGCCGTCACATTGCCGGTTCCGTTCTGAAAGATCCATTCCCTGATCCCAGGCAAAGCGTCGGCCTTGGAGACATTCGGATTGCCACCGGTATAGGCCTTGAATAGGACGTTAGCTCGTGCTAAGTCAAAAATACCTGATGATCAGGTCTGAGAGCACGCACCGGGTTTTCGAAAGGGCCCCCGCGCCACAGGGAATCCACGTTCAGATTAACAACCTCCTTGTCTGGAAGGCCAATGGGCATTGCTATCGAGCAGATTAATCTCCACATCAGGTCAGGTGCGATGAACAACCGACATACCTCCTAATCGTCCATTGCCCAGAGGAAAGGCTGTAGTGATGATACTACTGTAGTTGCCGGGAGAATCAGACCACAATGATTTGGCTGCCACCAGAGGCAGCACCAACCAAATGGGAGCGACCGTTGAACGCATCGTTTGCTGCAGCAGAAGTCAAGGCCCGATAGAACCGGGTGCGAATGAGGGGAAGGGTCAATTAATATCCTACGTTCAATTCAGCCGTGATGCGTCGACATCATCATCATCCTGTGGCATCCGCGGGGAATCGGACCATTCGATTCTGCGGGAAAACTAGATTAGATGCAAGTTGCAGGGGACGACCGAGAGGGGTCAGACAGTGTCATTGGAGGAGTTATCGGTGAGAAATGAATTGACCTGCAGATCGGCGCAATTGTGGCGCGGTGCTAAGCTGCTAATTTGGTGCTAAACTTGTTAACTTGCTTGCTTTTTGCCGGATTCTGGCGAGACTCCGCAATCGCAATTTTTTGCTGGCAATAAACCCCCAAGGTGGTCAGATCGGTCTATTGGTAATGGCTGATACTGCTCTCGACTACTGTCTGTAAAATCCCATGACATGTTCCAACTACAGCCTGCTTCCTGCCGCAGTCGCATTGGCCTTTTTCCACATTTCGATCCGGCGCTCGTGGCCTGCGTTGAACAAGTCCACCCAGGATTGCTCAAACGTGGGCAATCTACGCCCCGGTTCGCCCTCTTTCGGCTCGCCTGCCAGCTGTCGGAGTTGCTCAAAGTATTCCTCGAACTCAGGATTTATCATCAAGAAGCCCGGCCCATCGCCCTTCTTTGCGATCCGATCCTGCTCCCATTTTTGTCGCTCTTCGTGCGGCGGTAGATGAGCCTTGCCTGCCAGCACCCGCGCTGCTGCCACAGCTTGCCATTCAAAGATCTTGAAAGTCAATCCGGCGCCAACCTATTACTGTCAGCAAAATTCGCCCAGACTGCCGGAGAGACACGTACGCCTCCAATAAACATTAAAGTCGGATCCTGCCGATGGAAGACATGGAGGTACACATCAGGAATGCGGTTATTTCTCATCGGAATATTGGGCAAGAATGGTAATGTCCAGGTGAACCCCGTGCCGAAGATGATATAATCGACGTCTGAGACCGAGGTCCCGTCCTCGAAGTGAACAGTGCGGTCTCCGTTCTCGCAGGAGATGCGCGCGATTGGTGGCCGCCGCTCGATCTGAGGATGCTTGAATGCTTCGTCTCCAAAGTAGGGATTGTACTTGCCGCGGACGACGGCGTAGATGGGTGACTGAGCAGCGCCGATCAAGCTAACAGCAGTGTCTGCCGCAGACACTGAGGCTCCAACTGTGACGACTTTCTGTAGACTATATTCAGCGATGCTTCCATTCATCGAATGACAGGCACACTCACCTTGCCTCGGAATTGTTCCGGACCACGATATTGTTTTGTGTGCAAGACATTCTCGGGGTACTTCTCTACAAAGTCCTTGAGACCTGGGATGGCTGGTACGTATGGTACTGCGAAATGCCCCGAGGCAACAACAAGGGCGTCAAAGATTTCGCTCCACCAATAGTCATCTTCTCCAGGCTTTCCCGCTCGGCGGAGGGTCAAAACCCATTTGTCAGACTGAGGATCTTTCACGGCGGATTCTACAGTGGTGTTGTACTCAACCAGATCTTGGTAGCCGTTACGATTGAGAAGATCTTCGACATATTGCCGAATCACCGTATGATGGCGGAATGGTGTGTCGGGCCCGTGAAGTCTAATGGACCACTCAGAGCGAACAGCTGGGATCGGTTCCAGGGAATACCCCATGGTAGCAGCATCCACATTCGTATGTAAATTGGGGTAGACATGCGAGTCAGTGAAGCGATGTTGCGATGATGCCGGCGTATACTGGGGAAGATTTTCGGGGATCGAGAGCGGGGCATCAGCTATTCTTGCTGAGAGTTTCTCAACATCCAGAGGAACCGCTTTCTCCTCTGGTCGTGCCACCCTGTTTGTAGTGTCAATTTCTCCAAAGGCCATTGAGAAGAATTATGCAAGCATACCAGCATCCGCCCGCCTTTTCCTGTCGCTCAAAAACGCGAATCCGGTCGAAAGCTTTCTCCTGCGCCAGGGCATCGACAGCAATAGCCCCAGCCGGCCCCGTGCCGATGATGGCAACGCTTTTCACTTGCGGCATTGCGATGTCTAAGGAGCAAACCGTAGGCCGTAAATATCTACTGCGTGTAATGGGACGAGTTAGAAAGAATCCCAGATAATAACTACTCCTCAAAGAAATCAGTTAATGTTCAATGCCTGGGTGGAATGTCGCAAGGCAAAGGATGTGGCTAATCATGGCGCCGGATTGCATCAGCGTGGACCACTGATAAGCCCAAGTGACATGGCTGACACATGGCTTATCAGACCCCAGGTCTTCTTCTTGGTTTCAAACTGACCTTATTCTCCGCTTGTTGTCTGCTTCTTGACTGGTGTCTCTGGTGACTGAAACCTACCCACGGTGGCGCCTGTCGGGCAAAAAACCATTCAGTCCCATTTTTTCCATTTCCATTCTGATTGGTCGGTTCCTGGAAAGAATCACGTGTAGGATTTTGTATGCAGTGCAAAGCAATGTGATTGGATGGTAGCCGAATCCGCTCTCGGCTTAATCCCGAGCTGAGATCAACCACCAGTAGGATAGCCAGTCTGTTCTGCCGGCTCGACAACTGCTCTCGACTTCATCGAGGCAGGAAGAACTGCACATAAGCAGTGAAGATCTGTCCGAGAGTTGACCTAAGTGTGACACAAGGCTGTGAAGGCTGCGATACGGAGGCGACACCCTGAAGACGTCGGACCAAGGCTCTGGTTGTTTCAGATATGTGCTCCGGGTCGATTGATGTCACTGAATCAATTCGCGATCTTCGGGATGCGGTGATTAATCAAACTATCGTCAAAGACGGCGTGACCGACTCAGGAAAAGCAAGCAGACCTGCATCGCCCCTCATCACATAGCCCTTGCAGACTGATCATTGAGGGAATTGCCATGCCAGGTATTACTGACGAACACATTATCCTCAAGGCAATTGCCTCATGCATGGACATGAAATGGTCAGATGCATGTGCTTTTAGCCGAAGGTATGGTTTACTGTATGTGTCTCGCTCAGGGTCAGCACACTCTGCTGGAACTGCCTGGAGCTGTTTGGCAAGACTATGGCGCCATATCACGGCTGCAATGGATCTCGTTCACGAATCGAAACGGGATATTCTAACGAGTGTCGAATACAGTGAGGTTCGACCCATTGTGTAGTGATAATCCTTGAACCAGTCGTTGAGGCGTGTTCCAGCCGTAAGGCGGAGGCCGATCGCTACCTGTAACGACGCGAAACTCCTCGAAAGTTTAAGACTCGACGCTCTCCACCAACGCTCAAAATTGGACTCACTGCATTGCCGACCGTCCATGGAGACAGGGTAGACAGGCCCAAAAAAAGCTAGATCATGGTGCTTGGCCAGGAAGCTTGTTGACAGATGACATGCTTGTTCTTCGGTGGAATAGGCAGGAAATGCTGTACTTTCTCCAATCACTTGGTCACAGTTGAATGGTGTAGGTTGGGCCCGTTGTAAACCTAATCTTTGCAGGCCACTAGCGAAACCCAAAAGATTCCCCTGTTTCATCTGGAAGATTTCCTTAGTCGGCAATAGGTAACCATGATGAGGGAAGCTAAAGGAGTCTGATACTGTATGATGTATATTGAACACGATCTGCGCTGGCCTATGCAGTTCATGGCCGAGTCCCACTGCCTTCAGCGAGGGGTAGGAGGTAGATACCAAGAACAGGGAGATTTGCGGGTTATGGAAGATAATTCCATGATCACTGGCATTAGAGAACAACTCCACAAGAGTCGTATCAAGGAAGGTTGATTGCCACCTTCAGAGGGTGGAGCAAGTAGAGATGCGGAGGGGACAGCAAAAGGCGGAGGGTGAGAAAAATTACTGCCTCAGGGTCCAGGCAACCATCGGCTCTGATTTCCACCTCCACCTCCAACTCCAACTCCGCTGTTCTTCCGCTCTGCTTCCGCTCCGGGTCGAAATCCACTGCACTTGTCTCTTTTTTGAGTCTTGACCACTCAATCTCTCACAAACCCACTGGAACAAGAACTCAAGATCGTCGTTCCTGGAATTTGGAATTCCCATGGCTCTGCCCTAGGTGCTAACATTGGGCCTGTTCGATCGATCTTCTCGGGCCTGAAGTGACTTTATCCACTACCTACTGTTCTACCCACCACTGACCCATCGACTTTGTTCGCCTGAAACGTCACGGTGGATGACATGCAACGGTCCGTGATACTTCGCCAGAACCCTTGTCATTTTAAGAGTCTATGACAGTGTCGTGAAACATGAAGCTCTGAAAATCAAGACTCGCTCACCGACACTGATAGCATTTTCTGGTCTTCCCTACCTCATCCTTTTGTGCAGCGGATGCAATTGAGGCGATGACCTAGGTGGCACCATTGGAAAGGAGGAGGACGCGTCGTGCAAGGCGCTGCATTCTCCGGTGCAAGGCAAAGGATCCATGGACGACTGAAGCAGCGATCAACTGCGAGCTCTGCAGTTGATTGGTCGGCGGCTATCTATCTCCGATTCGGAGCTCCACCGACAACCATCGCAGCTCACCTTAATCCAAGGGCTGAATGGAGAGAGTTTGGGGTTGACCCATCTAGGCCAAGAAAATCCCCAAGTTCCTGTAAGTCTCTACGCCTCTGATCGAAGGCCCTGAGCACCCACAGGTTCTGTCGGCAACCCGACTTGTTCTTCATTGGCCAGCAGTGCGATAACGTCTGCGATGGGCGTGCCCTACTTGAGCCCTTGCGTGCTTAGAACAAAACCTCGTTTTTGGGCCTTGCGAACTGTCACGTCATTCTAGCTTCGAACCACCGGAAGGAATCCGGGACTCACCACAGTTTCGCAATAGTGAGATCCGTCTTACCATCAGGGTCCCTGGCAGATTGTCACGACTTGCGGCTTTGGCATATGGAAGTCATTGTTTAGCTGCGGGGCGAGACCCATCCGCTCAGAATTCCCTTGATACAATCAGAACGATATCGGCATGTGCATGAAGAAGTCATCGCTGCCAATTGCCGGCTGTAGACCTGGACCGTTGATTCCAGTTGAGGAATGATTGTTTGTTGATCCTTCACTTTCAGCACAGCATGATGTTCCACCAAGATCTATAAAGGATCCTTGAGATCCCCTCCGGAAATGTCTTCTGCTATCAGGCTTCAGTGCTCTCTCGATCGAATCCGGTACTCATTCGCTTCTTCCATTGCCCATCACTTTCGCTTCCACTATACTTCTTCGCTATAACCAGCAATCTTTCATCATGAAGCTTCAGAACGTCGCTCCTCTGTGCCTTGTGGGCTACGCCCTGGCCTTGCCCGCGAACGTCGATAAGAAGAGACTGGATCTCTCCGACCTTCCTCCTATTCCAACTGGGCTTGTGCCATCTGGGCTTATTCCCTCGGGGCTTCCAATCCCTTCACAGGGTCCAGGATCCGAGCTGCCCACGCTCACTGTTCCCTCGGGCTCGCCCGTCGAGAAGCGCCAGGACTTGACCGACCTTCTCCCCTCGAGCATTCCTCTTCCCTCTGGTTTGACGGAGATTCTGTCCCAGCTGGGTATCACCCTTCCTTCGGATATTCCTCTCAAGAAGCGCCAGGACCTATCGCAGATTTTCCCCTCCGGGGTTCCGATCCCATCCGCAGTGTCCAGTATCCTGTCCGACCTGGGTATTACCCTCCCTTCCGATATTCCTCTCAAGAAGCGTCAGGAACTCGGGTCCCTTCTTCCTTCTGGCACCCTCCCCTCTGGTCTGCCCATCCCTAGCGGGGTGAACGATATCTTGTCCAACCTCGGAATCACTCTACCCTCGGACTTGCCCATCAAGAAGCGTCAGGACCTGTCTAGCATCCTCCCATCGGGCCTTGCGATCCCATCCGGAGTGACCGACATCTTGTCTGACCTGGGTATCACTCTTCCTTCGAACTTGCCTCTGAAGAAGCGCCAGGACTTGGACTCGCTGATTCCCTCTGGCATCCTGCCCTCCAGCCTCCCGATCCCCACTGCAGTCACCGGTATCCTGTCCGACCTGGGTATCTCTAAGCGTGACGATAAGGAGCCTGAGGCTGTGCCCACCGGTGGATCCGCCTCTACCAATGCCACCCAGCCCAGCAGCAGCAGCCTTCCCAAGCCCACCGGTATTCCTGTGCAGCCTTCCAGCGGCGGTGTCGTCGAGCCCCTTGTTGACACCTCCAAGTCAGTTCAGAACTCGACTGAGTCCGCCAGCGGCGGCAGCTCTGCTCAGCCTTCTAGCGCCGCCCCTCAGGCTACTGGCACTCCTCTGGCTCCCTTCACCGGCTCCCCTGAAATCCCCGCTGCCTTCCCCAGCTCCTCCGCTTCGGTCCGCAGCGCTTTCCCCTTCCGGGCTTGAACGAATGAACCTACGGAGCAGGGTTCACGGTCCCGCAACGGTATCACAACCTACGATGGCTGCAGTCCAAGGGTGATATCCAATATACCGTTTGCATGACTCCACGTGTATGAATCGAATGGTGGATTCCGGCTGGCCGGCGTTTCTTGTTTGTCTACGGCCATGGATTATCTTGTGGAATGGGGTCTGCTTGTATTGGAATATGCTTAGATAGTTTTGGTTTCAATGGAGTCTTTGTTGCGTTGTCTAACTAGTTTCTTGTTCCGCTGACCGCTGCTGCAACGATGACTCTGTACACAAGTGCGATACACATGATTGTCTTTCAAACATCGTTCTCCCAACATCATCGTCAATACCTTCAAGTGTCCCTCCCATCTAGGTGATCCTCTTTTGGATCGCCCCTCCATAATGGGGTTTGCCTTATGTTTGTGATTCCTATGTCGTATGTCGCAAGGATATTTACCACAAGGTTGTTTGTTCGTCAAGATCATTCCCATTCCAGTCGCAACTGTTGTGTTACATCGACATGACATCGTCCCTCCCCCGATCATCGCCATCGTGACGTTTCACCTCCTCAAAAAGGTTCCTTCATCTTCAAACTCGAGCAGCCTGCTCCATCCGATCCTGCAACGTAGTGGCCGCCGTCATCAGCCGCTCTGCCTGATTCAACACAACATACCACACATCCTGATCAAAACGCGGCTTCGCACTCAACGCCTCAATAATCCGTCCAATGCTCGCCGCCATCCGCTCCATCTGCTCCACGGCGAACGAGCAGTACATGTCGATTTGAAGCTCTTCATGGTGCGTACCACATCCCCTACTGAAGAACGCCCGATGCAGGGACTGGTAGAACAGCCGGTATCGCTCGATCGTCTCGCTGCTGAGCCCATGCAGCTGCGCCATGCTCGGCAGCTCGTAGAGGCAGGCCTCGCACCGGCTCATGCCCTCGAGCAGGTGGATGACGTATTCGATGTCGTCGGCCCGGAACTGTGCTCCTTCGTTGGTGGGGTACGGCCCCTTGAGATGATTGCGCAGCCGGTCGCTCTTGATCTGCAGGCACATGCAGGACACGGGCTGGCCGCTGCAGAATGCATCGAGGATGAGTTTTGCGTAGTTCGGCTGGCAGTACGGCTCTTTCGGGCTGGCTGTGCAGGCGGAGGCTGAGCTTGCCAGGGCGGCTGTTTCGTCGTGGCTCTTTTCGGATTGAGATGGAAGAGTGGAGGCCGTTTGGGCTTGTGGGTGATGAGGTTCCATCGCTGATGCGAGGAAGGCCACGCTTCGGGATTGCAGCTTTGTGATCAAAGCTTTGAGAGCCTTGCGGTCCATTTTGTGGATTTGGGGAGTTTTATGAAGAGAGGTTTGAGGAGCGTGAGAGGAGCTTGAAGTGAGGAGCTGGATGGTTTTGCTTGAGGAGCTTGATGCTTTTGAGGAGCTTGATAATTTGGAGGATCTTGAAGATTCGCTCGACTCAGTGGTTTTAGTGTTGTTTTGATTGCGCTCAACTCGTGGTTTTAGTGGTTCTCTGATTGTGCTCAACTCGGTGGTGTTTGTGGTTTTTTTTTTGGTTGTGCTCAACTCGGTGATCTTTTGTATGAAGATCTGCTCGACTTTGAGGTTTTTTTGAGGTTGGAGTGAGGGCTTGATGAGGTTTGGAGAGAATCAAGGGAGTGGTAGGAGAGAAGGACATCCGACGGGAGCAAGAGAAAGAGAATTACACAGCCTTTCCCCTGAAGTGAATTGATTGTGTTGACTCTATACTGACTCTATACTGACTCTATACTATTGTCATACCGGAAGTGTGTTCCGTGTAGAAGCATCTGCGGTTAATGGATCGCGCCCTGCATTTGCAACAGTTGCACTTACGTAGCAACAGTAGCAGCATTACTGAGCAATAGAAAGCCTAGTATCCATGGATCTGTGCATAAACTTTTCCTCTGTCGCATGTATAGGATAATAGGACACTAGGTGGCCAAGGAGATGTAGCTAATGCTGCGATATCCATTTCCAATTTACCCTCCCTGGCCACCATTATTACAACTCTCTGAAATCCACAGGCAGCCACATCTAGACAGTGCTTTTACGAGGTTGTAATATAGAGGCAGTCTGCACCTTAAGCAATTGTTCCTTCGAGTGTTCGTATCTTTATGGGTAAGACGATGTAGATAATGCCAAATTACAGCGCAGAAGTAGATCTAAAATGTAAAAATCGTGGCCACGGAGGGTAAGTTCAATATCGATCTAAAATCCGTGGATCTTGTTGGATTTAAAATTCTCGTTGCCAAAGCTAACAGGTGAGCAGCACACTGCGGGGATGAATCCGAAGATAACATCAAAACTACTAGAACTAGAATTCTAAATATAGGCCTTGAGGCGTGGGTGGCTGTTTGCTTACTGCGGCCGTCCCAAGGATATCATGTCTGGGGTGGTACTGTGCTGGACAATACATGAACGTGGAAAAAGTTGAAGACATGTTGTGAGAAAGGAACAAGTGCATTTTGTTTGGCGACAATCTTGGTTGGGAGTGTAGAAAGACAAGATGATCTCATAGTCTCATGCTAAAACCCACAGTGGGTGGAATGGCGGGGCTACAGGGCTGAGCCTGAAGTCTTTAGAGACTTACAGCTGGGACACGCGTCAACCATTGATTATTATTCCCCCCTGCAGTCAAGCCAATTGCTGCTGCTGATCCCGCGGTCTTTATTTTCTCCTCCGCCCGATTTCCCCTCTCCGTCGCTCGTCACTCTCACTTGGTCTTACCACTTGATCTCCTCATCCATCATCCTTTCTCTTTCTCTTTCTCTTTCTCCCTCTGCCTCTCCCTCTTTTCCATTCCTCCACCTTTCCTTTTCTCCCCCTTCACTATTTTCTGCATTTTAGACATCCTTTCTCTTCGTCTAATAGCTTTTTCATTCCCCCTCTGCACAGCTTGAACGAGTTCAATAGAAAGCTCCTTTCCCGCTCTCGCACCGCCTCAGCGCCCGCCCTCAGCAGACGTCACACACCCCACGGAACCTTGGCGATTAGGCAGACGCTTTCCTGTGTTTTTTCCACCTTCTAGAAAAGTTTTCGAAGCTATTCTTACATATAATTGTGACTCTGATCTTTCGAGATACAAAGTCGGCCCATTATCGTCGTTTCCTGAGGACAGGAATCAATCTGGTCTGTCGCTCACGATGGCCGCAACGAACTCCTCCGCCCCGCCTCTTCCTAACGGAACCCAGTCGGTCGGCCTCGCGACCGACTCACCCTCCACCAAGACCACTAATGCCTCCACAAGCCAGATCTTGACCGGGAAGCAAGAACATTGTCAGTACCTGTCGCAACACCCTGTGGACATGATTGCTGACGGTCGCAGATCTCAAGCGCGAACTCATCGCCCGACAAGTCCAGAGCGAAATCGCTGAGTTGAACTCCCCTACAGCCCTGCAGCGCTTCGGCGCCCCCTTCAAGTCGGAATTCGGTGAAGTCGCTCCAGTCGATTCTGAACTCCCCATCCTCCGATATATCTTCGTGCACCATGTGCGCAACTTCCCTTTCCTGGATAAGGCTCGTGAGAAGGAATTCTGGCAAGATAAGCTTCAAGTGGTGCGTATATTCCTCACCATTGAGCCCCGATCCTATATTGCGAAGCGCTAACCGCAAGGTTGTAGTTTCTCGAGTCTTTCGCAAAGAAACATGTGTCTTCGTCGGAGGATCGCCTGGAAGAGACGAAGCGCAGAAAGCTGGCGCGCAAATGCGAAAAGCTGGTCGAGCTAATGATGGTTTCTGGAATCCCTACTGCATCGGGCTATGAAGAACGCATTCAGTTTTCCGAGATGGAAGTCGTGGATCGCGGGGCCAACGAAAAGGGTTTGTTGGTCAACATGCCTGAAGGAAACTCAATTCACGGATGGGACATCAATGTTGCTGCGGTCCGGGTTACATCGGTCAGACGGACTGTGCGATATCATCAACATGCAGTACGTTCAGAGAAGTCTTCGAGCAATTGAAGAACATCACTAACACATTTCTGATTAGGAATTCATTATTCGGGTGCGCCGAGATGGGAAGCAAGATACCTTCGTGGCTCGTCGATATGGCGATTTCTCTAGGCTGCACAAACGGTTGCGCACTGAGTTTCCCGGGAAGCCACTGCCTCCGCTGCCACGCAAGAACAAGTCTTCATTGACATCCAGCATATTTGGCTCTGCAGACGACGAAGCCTCATCAATTTCGTCTGTTTCCACTCAAGACACGAGCGCAGTAGACGACGGCTACTCATCTCGCAACCTAGCGCCCGGCAACCACCATACTCGTTCACTGTCACGGTCTTCCAAGCGGTCGCTCCGGTCGCCTAGGGCCTCAGGAGACGCGCCCCGGGAAACAGTGCTCTACAGAGAGGAACAGCGAGTCTCCCTTCGAGCGTTTCTCCGTACTCTGCTACAGAACAAGCGGGTGGCGGACACCAAAGCTCTCGAGGACTTCTTGACTGCCAACCCGATTACTCTGAATGAAGAGGAGAAAATGGATATGCAGAAGCGCAAAGAGGTAGATGCTGTGCGGATTGAGGAGCAGAAGCGATTCTATGAAATCGCGAGAGCGCGGGCGGCTGAGTTGGACGCGTACATGGAGAATTTCCGCCGGGACATCGTCGAGAGTAGTAAGTCGGGTTTGTATCCTGCTCAAGTGCTACTATACTGATCCTGTTTTAGATGGATTGACGAAACTCTTTGCCGAAATCAAGGTGAAGCCGACAGTGGAGGATTTGAGCCCACAATACCAGAAATTCGCCGAATGGCTACGCATTGAAGTTGCCGCTACGATCTATCATCTTTTCCTGGCCGAGGACAATTCTCCTGAACTGTTCGCGCAGGCCAAGAGGATCCACTCTCTTGTTCCTTACAGTCTTCTGAAAAATGTGATTCGCATTGCCAACCCGGCAGCTGTGATGTCAGGAGTACTGGACCTCTTCCTGGCTCAACCTTTTGGCTCCCGGTCCCTACTCCAACGCATATTTTCTATGACCTTGAACGACGGGATCAGAGCTTTCCAGAAGTCAATCGATGCGCTGGCCGCGACGATTGAAGACCCTGTCCTTTGCCAAAAGTTGAAGGCATTCACCGACGCCGACGAAGACTTGAAGAATGAGATTCGCGCCGATGCCACCGCAGAGGATGTTGACATCATTGTGGCAATTCTCAAGACGGAGCTTATCTCTCCTGAGTTGACCCCAGAACAGTTTGGTAAAGTGTTTAATGCCTACGTTGCCTGGAATCAGGCCGTCGAGAGTGTTGACGCGGAAATGCGAGAAGGCGCTCATTGGTTTGCCAATCTGAAGCAGCTGCTCAAACTCTACACCCGCCAGCGGGACAAGACTATGATGCTTAACATCGTGGAGGAGCCGGTTACTCTGCAGCTCTTCCGCGATCTCTTCACGATTTTCTACGAGCCGCTCGTGAGGGTCTACAAGTCGGCCAATGTCTACAACAGTATCACAGACTTTGCACGCTTCGCGGATGACGCCATCGCCGTGATCGAAAAGTGTCATCGACAGGATGTGTCTGCCGACCCCAACCAGACTGTTCAAGCCTTCATTGATCTTTGTGAGCGCCACCAAAGCAGCTTCTACAAGTTTGTGCATGAGGTGCACTTACATGACAACGGTCTGTTTGGATCCCTCATGGCATGGATTGAAGACATCCTTGAATTCCTGCGCAAAGGACCACGTGGTGGCAAGCTAGACATGAATGCCCTACTCACAGGAGCAAGGGATGTGGGCCAGATCGACAAAGACAAGGCATTGGATGAGATAAACGCTCTTATCAAATGGCATGCCGATCGGAAACGGTGGCACCTCAACAAGACCAGACAGAAGATGGCAGCTGAGGGAACTGGCAATGAGATCATCCCTGGTAGCACGACCTTCAGGAGCAGTGACTTTGGTTTGGATGAGGTATGATAACCCCTGTGTCAGTTGATGAGGCAAGTTGTATTTGCTAACCAATGGTTCTTTTAGGCCGATCTTGAGGACCTTGCCATTTCAGATGAAGAGTCTGACGCGTCCGATGAGTTAGATGACGAAGATGATCTTGATCCCATCACGGCTGAGCGGAGACGTCGGGTCAAGAAGCAGGATCAGCTCCGGCGTACGGCGGGAGAGCCTATCAAGCCGGAGATCCAGGAGATACTCAAACTATCTGAGTCGTTTGGTGTTATGCTGCGACAGGTTCTTGCGGATTAGATGCACATGCATTGTTAAGATACCCTAGAGTCTCTAGATCACTCATACACAGCGTTTATATAGTTCTGGTTGTTGGCATTCGGGCAAGGGTTATATATCGGGTGGAGTAGGTAGGGAAGTTCTTACATGGGTCAAGTCTAGCTTGATACTGTGTTTTTACATAGCTATAGTAATCTTAGTATAAATCCATAATTACATGAAGAATTTTATCGAAAAGCACTGGATTCAGACTCCGAGAGCGGTTGGAATAAAGTGGGAAGCGGGCCGGCGGATCAGTGAATCAGTGAAACAATCCGTACTTAGTGAATCAGTTTCCGAGACTTCAGTTTCCATGGCGACAATTTTTGACAGGGGCCACTATACATCCATACATAGAAATTATCATCCTCTCTTGCGTACTTATATGTCCGCATCTCATCTAATACCTGGCCCAATACACCTCATACACTTCTTGTCGACATCATCGCCATGATTTCCCCGTCGCCGCGCAAGGCATTTCGCCTCAAAGGGCTTTTTGTGGAGGGGATGTGGCACTGCAATTGTCCTGATCGAAAGCCTGCGAACAAGTTCCAATGTAAGAATCACGGGACAAACCATGGTCGATACTGTATGCTATACCCCTTTCCTTTTCCTCGACTTACCCAGTGTTGCGATTGACTGAGCGACTGAGCGACTAATCGCGGGTGCTGCCCCTCCTTCTCTTCTGCCTCTCCGCAGTTTACACATGCGAAAGCAAGAAATGCGACTTCTTCCTCTGGGCCAGCGACGCCGAGCTGCGCGAGAAAGCCACCGTCCTCTCCAATTCTCGATCTGAGCCAGATCCTGCAACGACCCAGACTCCGACCAAGAGACCTCGAGTCTTTCACGGCCTCCTCACCCCACAGACAGAGCCGCGCATCCATCGCCACAGCCCCGCAACGGGCGGCGGGCATCAGAAGCAACAGCAGCAGCAGCTCAGCCACATGTTCTCCAGAAGCGCCAAGGCGCGCATGATGTCAGAAGACATCGATGAATTCGAGTGGGACGACGACGTCGGGGCCGAAGTAGGCAAACTGTTGGACGTGAAGCCAATGCGCCAGCCCAACTTCGGACCTCCCAAGGCCCACCAGGGTCCAACCCCTCGCGCGCACCAGCCGCCACCGTCCTTGACATCCCCGGTGAAGAGAAAGTGGTCGGATACGGAAGATGCTCACGAGTCTAAAATCGGCCGTCATACATCGACCGCCTCATTCGCGCAAGTCACACCCCGCTCGCATACTGATCGCGTCCCATCCTTCTCGTCGGCGACCGCGGCGCCGCCCTCGTCCATGGAGATTTCAATGTCGCCGACCCCGACTCGGTTTCGGGATGCTATGGCTGGGGGGGATGAGACGCCGCTGGACGCATCGCAGCTGGCTTCGCAGGCCGTCCGGATCTTGGAGAGTCATCGAGTAGCTCTTCCCAAGCAGGCACAAGATGAGCTTATGTCCCTGCTTGATAAATATGATCTGAAGATGAAGGGGGTTATCCGGGGACGAGACATCTCCCGCGTGGCGTTGAAGAAGAAAGATGAGCAGATTGAGCAGTTGAACGCGCGACTTGCGAAGCTGGAGGGACGGAGATAGGGCAACGCTTTGCCTTTGCAGGGATATATGATACCATGTTTCGATGTATTTTCTTTTACTTTCTTTTACTTATTTGTCCGTGCTCGTTCTGGCTCGGTGCTACGCTATAGCTCTGCGCGGACCATAATGTCTCCTAGTCTGCTGTGCGGACGTTAATTTGACTACTGTACTTAATGAATGGCCCGTTAAACGAATGCCCATATTCATCATTGACACAACTAGATTCTACTGAGTTCACTTCGAACAATTCATGATCGCATCATGTGATTGTGAGACCATATAGATCTTATCCCCATCACGTGCTGATAAGCGGGCCTCCACAGTCTCGACTCCATGATTTGAATCGAAAAAAAGTCACGCCTACAAAGCCTCCGACCGCGCGATTACCCCACGATCGGCCAATCTTTTCATGATCAATGTCCAGCAGACCTCCGAAGCGCATCAAATCGCAGCATCGATCTACCTCGACTCCGATGTCCAAGGAAATTGACTCCGAGACGAAGCCGGTTCGCAGCGACATCCCCGCCATGTTTCGGCCCCCCGTGAATCGCGCCATGCGCGTGCTGGACCGGTCGTTCTTCAAGCGAACGGTGCCGGTCTCTGCTGCCACGATCTTTAAGACCTCGGATATTGCGACTGTGCGACAAGCACTGCACAAGAAGCGCGACTTGTTGGCGCTGCCCAGAATGGCCACGCTTCGGGATATCAAGCAGGATGATGCCGTGCGCAAATGCCTGTTGCTGCGGGAGGAGATCAAGCATGACGGTCAGTCCATCTTCTCTTTGATGGAGGGCAACGAACTGATAGAAGGCTTAGATACGGCGACCTGGTCTCCTACCGTCTCCGAATTGGTTGAGAAGGGCATGGTGAGCGTTGGCCCTTACGATTTGACGATTGACTATGACTACTGGTCCTATGGTACATAACGATTCCACCCACCCCGACGTGCAATTTTTGTGGACTAATATCCTCCCAGCCGACATCATGGCATCCATCCTCCCCGAAGAGCTGTGCGATGAAATCCCCCAGGGCTTCACCCAAGTCGGACACGTCTGTACGTACTCCCTCCCATCGCCAGCCAAGCCGTTCGTGCCCTTAACTAACCATTCCACCCAAACCAGCCCATCTCAACCTCCGCGAACAATATCTTCCCTACAAACAGATCATTGCCGAGATTCTCTTGGACAAGAACCCCACCGTGAAGACGGTGATCCGCAAGACCGACGACGTGGGCTCCCACAGCCAATTCCGCACCTTCCCCTTCGAGCTGCTCGGGGGCGTGAATGACCTGAACGTCATCCAACACGAACAGAACTGCGAATTCCGGTTCGACTACTCGCGGGTGTACTGGAACAGCCGGCTGGAGACGGAGCACCGGCGGCTGGTGGACAAGTTCCGGCCCGGGGAGATGGTCTGCGACGTGATGGCGGGCGTGGGCCCCTTCGCCGTGCCGGCGGGCAAGAAGAAGATCTTCGTCTGGGCCAACGACCTCAACCCGCACGGGTACGAGGTCATGCAGGACGCGATCAAGCGCAACAAGGTCGACAAGTTCGTGACGCCGCACAACCAGGACGGGCGCGACTTCATCCGGTCCTCGGCCCGCCGGCTCCTCGAATCCCCGCTCACCGTGACCATCGAACCCAAGGTCCGCCGCAGCCAGAAGGACACCGCGCCGCCGCCGGAGGTGTTCCACCGCCCCACCGTCTTCCAGCACTACGTGATGAACCTGCCCGGCAACGCGATCGAGTTTTTGGACGCCTTCGTCGGGGTGTACGCGGGCGAGGAGGCGCGGTTCGCGCCGCACACGGAGCAGAAGCTGCCGAAGGTGCACGTGTATTGTTTCTCAGGCCATTCCGAGGACGAGCACGACGACCATGTGGATATCTGCCAGCGCATCTCGGAGCGCATTGGGTTTGAGATCACGACGGAGGACCGCGTCGGGGGCAGTGGCCGGCAGGAGCTGGAGCTAGCCATTCACAACGTGCGGTTGGTGAGTCCCAACAAGCAGATGTTCTGTGCCAGTTTCCGCCTGCCGGAGGAGGTGGCCTTCAAGAAGGTATAACCTGTCGCATGGAGAATGGGTCCGGAGGACTGTCTTGACAGTTGAAGCACATGATACTCGTGGTATATCGCATAGCCTACATGTATAAAGGCGTTGGTTTCGATTAGAGAGTGTAGAAAGAAGTTCCTGAAAACACCAGTACAATGGTTAAAATGATACCCTACACATTGTTCCCTTACTTCATGCCCAGATCATGAAAGAGTTAGCCTTGTAAACAATGTGCATAAACAATGCCAGCACAAGACACAGTATACTATACCCAGTAACGTTACTGTGTTCTTGTTATCACACCTGGTGGCCGATAATGATAATGATAACGGCAAAAAAGACCACGCCTCACCGCCCCCCGCTCTCTCCGCCCACAGCAAGCCAACTTACCGCCCTCACCTCACCTCAACCTTTGTCCGTCCGAAAAGAAACTCGGCACCGTCAACACCTGAACCCCAACATCCCCAATTCAAAGCGTACCTGACCCCCACCGAATCGAATACACTACACTACACTACAGTACATCGCAAACCACCGACCCCATCAGCATCATCGGGTACAATTTACGAATCGCAGCAGCTACGAATCGCGACTAAACCAAGACGAAAGGAAGAATAATCAGCTAGCAAAGCCAAAAAAAAAAAAAAGAAAATGAGCTTCCAACTCCCCGCCCCTACGCACCGCAAGCGCACCCTCCCGCAGGGTGAACTCGAGGCGGCGTCGACGCTGCGCCTGGGCGCGGACCAGAACACCCATACGCTGTCGTTGTCCGAGGCGCGGTTGGTCATCAATAAGGTGTTGGAGAATAAGCGGCGCGGGGGGAAGAAGTATGAGGAGCCTGAGTGAGTTTATCTCCGTCCTTGTTGCGGGGGAGGGGGGCTATTTTGACCTGGGTTGGTATGGGGGAATCTCGAGGAGGGAGAGGGCTGCGACTGGGGGGTGGAGTGTCGAGTTTGGGAATCAATCGTTGATGGAGGGAAACCGAACTACGCGTACCGCAACAAGGCTAACTGATGTGACCATCTTCAAACCAGAAACCTGACCAAGACCCTAGACTACCTGGAGGTGTTTGCGCGGTTCAAGGACGAGGAGAACATCAAGGCGGTGGAGCGGTTGCTGAACTCGCATACGGAGTTGGAGATGTTTGAGCGGTCGCAGCTTGGTTCGTTCCCCCCCCCTTTTTATTTTGAAAAAAAAAAAAAAAAAGATCTGGGGCAGCTAGGCGGTACTAACGTTCCGTCCGGTGCACAGGCAGTCTCTGCTGCGATAATGCGGAGGAAGCGAAATCGCTCATCCCGAGTCTGCAACATAAGATCTCGGATGGGGATCTGCAGGAGCTGTTGGATGAGTTGACCAAGTTGCGGAACTTCACGGAGTGAGTGTGATTTTGGGTGATCTGCTTCCCCGGGTTTTTGGGCATGAAAGGTTGGGAGGGAGGGAAAGGGAAATTCTAGCATGGAGTTCTGGTGTTGCTTTTCTTTTGTGTCTTGCTATTGATGTGTTGGGCAGTGGGAGGGGGGTAAGGTATAGTAGAGGGATTTGTTCATGGCCGGGGGAATATGATGTCGTCATGGGGTTTGTAGACTACTTCTAGGTTTGAGACTCGTACAGTGTACGGTAGATGTGATGTACTCGAGTATGTCCACGGAAATCTCTCTAAAAGGCGATCGCATCTTTCGGAAAGTCAATAAAATCGCCGGAGGTCACACCAAGCCAATAAGAGGCGGGATATAGTCTTCAAGCTCGCTCATGAAGATAATCAGCGTACTATACTTTGTCGTTGAGTACTTGCTTATCAAGTCCAACCAAGCATCGGGACGAGGCAGTTGGCTGAAACTTGGGCAACCAACCCCAAACTCCAAACTCCCGATTAACCCGGACGAGAAATTGAGTCATCCTTCCTGGTCATTAAGTAATGAGAATTGGAACCGGGGCATGAGTCGCAACTCCGGGGGAACTAAAGAGTGAACTAGACCCTAAGTTCTAGGTTAGTTCTAGTTTAGTTCCGCATACTTCGTATTAGGCCATAAGTGATTGTCTGATTCTTGTTCCCCAGAACAACAGAAACAAAGCGATATGGTGGTCAGACACAATCAGACACAACGACCGTGCGAGATGCCCCCTGCTCTGCTGGGGGAAGGGGGGAGGGGAAGGGGGGGGGGTGGTGGAAAGAGATTAGATCCATCCTCAGCCACGGAGTCTGTGTGTCAAAGTATAAGTATAAGTATAAATACTGACTACGGGGACAATGTTGGAGTTCCGAGTTGGTGGTAGTGGTCTATTCTCTAGTCTAGGTTACTGGGTGACTGATGGATTAAGGTAACTTACAGTTCTCGGACAGCTCTCCTCCGGCCAGCATTTTTATTATTAAGTACTGGCGGCAGAGCTGCCCAAGGAGGCGGTCGTCCACCAATCATTCGCTGGAGAGATGCATTCCAGTTCATTACTTTTCATTTTACCTACTGTAGAAATTTTAAGTTAAGGTACCTTTGTCATTGCAGTGCAGTTCCCAGCGCATGCATTTGTTGGTCAGTGGTCAGTGGTGGTCACTGATCACTGGTCTGGTCGCCGCCGGGTTTAGCGTCTGGCCGGCGAGGCCTGGAGGGCTTGTGGGGAACGAAACCTGAAGCCGCCGCCTGCAGGGCCGATCCCCGTTGCCGGTCTGCCGCTATCCCCCTTTGGGTTCTTTACTGTGTGTCTGATTGGTGTCTCAATAGCGTTATCGGGATGAGGTGATTGGAGGCTCTGCTGAGTAATGCAGGTTTCCCGACAGGCGCACCAGTCACAATCCCCCCCTCCTCTTTCCCCGGCTCATTCTCCGTCCCAATCCTATCATTTCATCAGCGCGTTGCTCTCGTGCTTAAGTGCTTAAGAGCTTAAGTGCTTAAGTGCTTAGTGTCGGAGGGAAGCAGATCTGATCAATTGGGAGATAGTACAAAGCAAAGCGACTGCCCCAGCTCTGGTAGATACAATCACTAGGTGTTCTGATCAGGTCAGTAGTAAGAATCACATCTAAACCTTTAGCCACAAGCCGTGAAACGGTCAAGCACAACTTCCTCCATGGGGTGGGAGAGGATTCCAGTACGTAATACCAAGTCCCCCTCGGTTGCCCCCCAAGACCACCAGATCCAATCACGCCCGCCCGGCTTATCGCTTCTAGCAGTCGAAGGGCGCAGGAACTGGCGGCGAACAACTTACTGTTACGTGTGGGAAATGCTCTCGATGGAGAGAGTCGGATCCCTCCTCGCTGATCGATCGCTTCATCCGGAGATTCTCTTATTGATCCTGATGACTACCGCGTTTTGCTGCGCAGAGTCATTCTGTCATGGCCAAGTATATTATTATGAGTCCCCATGGCTGGCGGAGAGGGGGAAGGGGACAGCGCAAATTCAAGAGAATCCCATCTCCATCACTTGGGAAGTTTCCTTTTTTTTTTTTTTTTCTTTTGCAGTTTGGCAGGAGAAAAGAACAAAAGAAAGAAACCGGATTCCTGGTGGATGCTATAGTTATATACTATCCAAGTATCTGGGAATCTCCGAAACAGGAACAGTGTGATTGACTACACTACTACCTACTTACTTCCAGCCTTCAGGCTACTACTACTACTACTACTACTACTACTACTACTACTACTACTACTACTACTACTACTACCTACTACTATCTATTCTCAGCTCAGCTCAGCTCGTCACCATCGTTTCAATAATATCACTGTTGTTGTTCCTCTGCCTATCCTCCCCGCCGGCGCTCCCTCGCGCCTTCCCAAATGAGTTGCTCCGGTTCCGCTCTTGCCTGAAGTGATCAATCAGTGTTGTAACTCACTCTCGCTCACTCACTCACCCTCCCTCCCACGCTCTTCTCCAACCTCTCTCTTACTTTCTTACCCACTCACCCTCTTTCTTCTTCTTTATCTTTTCTATTCTATCACACTTTTACTTGTGATCCCCTGCTCGCTTCATCAGTTGCGCCCCTCCTCTAATCCGACGACACCAATTGAAACCCGTTGCTTGGTTGTCCGGTTAATTTCCCTGATAAGCTTCTCCGCTGCGGTTCGTACTTGGCCCCCCCGTCAAGCCCCGGCAGCTATTGGTCGGTGCGTTGGACTATCGCCCGCCGCTCTCTTCCTCCCCCCCCCCAGAGGCAGGAATACCGATTCCCTCCAGGCGAATCCTCACTACCAACCACCACGGCGTCAGCAGTATTCCCCCAGATAATTCCCTATTCGGGGATCAGACATCAGACAGGGACTCCGGCCTGACTACGAGTCAGCCATCCCTCTAGATTGATCTTCCGTCCCTGGGATTGCGGAGCCCTGTGACGGCGGACGTTCCGGGTCGCCCCGGTGCTATTATTTACGTGACCCGAGTCGCTATCGTGCAGTATTATTATCATTTGTATTCTCATTATTACTGCCTATCTGCGATCAACCATTCGTGAGATTGGCACACGATCTATCGCCTATCTCTCACCTCCCACTCCTCCCCTGTCTGGTTTCTCCCCGTATTCCCCCGGACCTATCTCCGTGGGCTGGCCTATCGCCCTATCAACTACCTGGCGCTCGACCTGCCTATTCCTGCCGTCCTGAATGGCTGCTGTTATCACCCTGCAGTCGTCCTCGACGACTGGCCCAACAGGCCCTTCAGCAGCTTCTTTCCAACAATCCCCTTCCTCTGACCACCAACTACTTCGTCCCCGGATCCCGCAGTCCTCCCAGGTCCAACAAACACCTACTCCCCAGCCCAATTCTCTATCTACGCCACATTCGCCTGTATCTTCCGTGGGAACGCTCCCTCGTGTCACCGCGCCAGGTCGGGATGGGTCGAGTTGTGACGCATGCGTGCGCAGAAAGAGCCGGTGTGCTATGAACGAAATGGTGAACAAGTGTTATTCGTGCGACTTTCACCGGCAGGACTGTACCTTCACACTGGCGGTGGCCAGTCGCCCCGGCACGGCCGAGTTGCAGGCGAAGAAGCGGAAACTGGACGAGACCGAATCCGAGGAGCTGGGATCGCCTAAGAGGTATGATTTCACCGGGCACGGCCGATCTCGGACTTGGACTCGAGATATAGTAGGAACTTTCAGCTAATCAACATCCCCGCCGCCAGGTTATCTACCCTTGCCCCGGTGCTGGCCAAATCCGACCCTATTCGCTCACCCTTGAATCACACCCTCCCTCACCACCAACCTGATCATCAATTGCCCACTTCCTCCTCCTCGTTCTGGCAACATTCCATCCAACATATCGGCCTCACCACCGACTTAGAGCCCGCCCTCCTGGACTTCTTGCCCTTGGATCAGAACCAAGAAGGGTTCGTGGCTACCTCCCGTGTGCGGAAGTTTAGTGACGACGGCACCTTCATGCGGGTGGTCAGCACTCGATCGCCCGCGGACTCACCGCACACTGCTTCCTTGGACGCCATCGAGAGCCTGGTCGCTCCCTATGGCTCCACATTAGTGGAGAAGTTTTTCGAACATGTCCATCCCACCTTCCCCGTTCTCCTTGAAGACAGTTTCCGACAGTCCTATCGGGCCCGGAGTGGCCTGTCACCACTGCTTCTCTCTGCAGTCTATGTCCTCGCTTTGAAGTTCGTCGATGTTGGCCCCGCGTCTCAGACCATCCGGCGTCCCGATGCCGGCCGCTTGGAGAGCACGGCCCTTCGGCTTTTGGTGGAGTCGCTCCCCTATGCCTCTATCTCTACCATCCAGGCGGGACTGCTTCTTATGCAGAGGTCAAACCTAGCCACAGCCGCGTTGACTGCGCAGCTGGTCACGGCCGGCTTCGAGCTTGGCTTGCACCAGGACTGCTCTAATTGGCGGATGGACACATGGGAGAAAGGGCTCCGAAAACGCTTGGCATGGGCCCTATACATGCAGGATAAGTGGTCCGCGCTTGTGCATGGACGGCCGTCTCACATCTTCGCCTCCAATTGGATGGTTCAGGACCTGGTGGAGCAGGATTTCACCGACGCTTTCGCTGCCTCAGCACAACACGACGATGCGCCCGTCGGCCATGGCCCGCTATCCTTCTGTCACATGGTGGCTCTGACTACAATTCTTTCTGATATCTTAGATCGTTTCTATACTTTACAGGCGATTGAGGAATTCAAGGCGGCAGGAAACAATCGGACTCGGATGATTCTCGAACGTGCCAAGCCGGCCCAGATTCGGTTAAAAGAATGGTTTGGCCGCCTTCCGTCGGAGTTAAAGATGGACTCGGGCGGCGATCTGTTCGAGGTCGTCACTGAGGACAACGCTCGCAACGGTGCCTTACACCTAGCCTACTTCGCAACGGAGATCACCCTACACCGCTGCATTGTGCGGTCGCTGGCGCCGGAGAACGCCGACGCCTACTTGTCCCACATCTGTCGCTCCGCCGCCAAGACGCGATTGATCTCCGCAATGGACTTTGTCAACCGACTCCGGCCTTCCCACTTGCGGTCCTTCTGGCCGGCTACGGCACGGACCAATTTTGCTCTGATCGGCTCCTTTGGGGTCCTCCTTCGCATCTCCGCCCCAACCAAAGAAGAAGCCGAATTCTATCGGCTGCGACTCTGCGAATACCGCTGGACGCTGAGCGTCAGCAAGAAGGATGCTGAGTTTTTGGAGTTTGCCTTGGAGAGTCTGGACAACGCGAACAATCTGGATCATTACGTTCCTGAAAAACCTGGCATCGATGAACTGATGACCAGCGCTGCCAAACCCACGACGATCAATCCCCCGCGCATGGGCGCCATGGAGGACTCAATCTTGGAGGCTCCGGATAGTGGTCTGGGTGGCACCTCCTCAGTCATCTCGGGATTGGCATCTCCAGCAACCTCTATCAGTGATGAGAGCCTGCAAGACTCTTCTATCCCACCTCTCTAGTCATCCATCCCCCTTTTCTTCTCCCACCTTTCTCTTCTTGATGTCCCCCCCTAAAAGGAGATTCGCGATACCCCGGGCCTTGCTAGCAGTGTTTTCTGTGTCTGCTTTCCCCAACCCTTATGTGATGCCCTGATGAATTTGCATGTCTCTTTTTGGTTCTGGCGTTTTGTCTTCTTGCTAGGAGGGGGGTCTCGTTTTTATGATACCTCTTGCTTTTTCCACTTTGTGTCTCGATGACGGCTATGCTGCTGGTTTACGAACTAATTCCCTAGATGGACGGGTGGATGGCTTTTCAGCACCTCACTCGCATTATACTTGTACATATGGTTTCTTTATTTCCCCCTACATGAAGGATACGGGATGAACATAGACTGGATGGCAACCGGATAGAAAATGTGAATTGATCAACACATGATTTAAAGCTGATACATCGTAAAAAAGGCTTTTTCAAGAAATAGACCATGGGGAGGCTATCATAGTCATCATCCTCTCGCCGGTCACCGACTGGCTCGACGTCCTGGTGCTTTCCTGTTCGGTGACCCGTGGATTAGGCCTGGAGAAGATCCTTCCCTTCCCGTCTCTGCAGAGCATCCGCATATATTCCTTTCTCTCCATCACATGATCACCAGCCGATTCATAGCACCCGCTCGCCATAGAGGCATACTCCGAAGGTATGGTCTGTGCGATTTAGAGCCACGCTAGGGGTCAAGTTAGCCTTTGTTGTGTACTGAAATACAATTCCCTAGGGGGGGGGAACTCGAGCAGCCATGATACCATGCATATTATACCATGAAACCTACCTTGTAAGATTTACCCTGACCCTTACACCCCTCCTTCTGCCTCTTGCATGCAAGGGCCGGCGTCCGATGAGCCGCCGGTTCACACCTCATAGTCACGGCTCAGTGGAACTACTACCTACCGTGTTTGGGATGAATGAAATGAACTGGGGCTGCGGGACGGGAAGACCGAAGCGGTGTCTGTCTCAGGTTAGTAGTTTGCAAATATACCTGAGTTGGGACAATTTCTTCTGCCCCGGAATTCGAGCTGGATTGACTGTGCGGACGAATCCCGACGGATTGGGGTTCGATGATGCCTCGTGGAAACCTTAGGCAGGGCGCTGGGGCTTGTCCCTAGGCTACGTTCCATCAGGGATCGGGGTTTGGTTTGGGTCTGTTTGTTTGCAGCCGGTGTACTCAGGTTGGGGATTCTGGTCTAGGAGGGTTTCTACGTCGTTGAAGCTAATGGGGATTGGGCGCTTCGATTGGGTATGCGGGCTTCAGATCTAGAGCTCTGGACTGTGGTGCTAGCTACGCAGCTTGCGATAATGTCTATAATCAAGTAATAGATACAGGGTACTTGTAGATAGTGACTCAAGGTCTAAAGACACGCATCCCCGCCTCCCGCCGCTCACCAAGAACATCTTAACCAGAACTTCGGGCTCCGGTTCAGGCTCCGGTTCAAGTTCCAAGAAAGAACGAAAAGTCACTGGCCCCGTTCCCAAATGCAAAGTCCTCGAGGATTGTGGGATCCACCAGATTCGCCAGGATCTCGGCGCGGGTATCGTTGGGCTGCGAGTCGGGATTGAACAGCGAAAAAAAGAAATCGTTGTCGACGCCGGGTGCTGTGTTGGTCGCGGGGTTTGTTGCAGCTTGCTGTTGCTGGGTGTGCGGATTACTTAGGCCGAATGGTGCAGGTGAGGAAGCAGACGGGTTCGCTGGGCCGGCTATTGGCAGTGGCGGTGGTGGTGGCACGGTTGAAGTGGCCAAGGTGTAGTGGGGGGTGCGACGTCGAGCTACGCAGGCTCGTGCGACTTCGAGAACCTCGCGGATCATCTCGGCGCAACGGCGGGCGACGACGATGTTGTTCATCGATTCGAAGATGTCGAGACTTTTCTCTACGTCGAGTAGGAGGTCTTCGTCGCGGATGCTGGGGTATCCCGAGAGGATGAGGTGGAGGAGAATCATGGCACCGTAGAGGGCGTAGGAGGTGTTGTACCACCTTTTTGCAGGAGGGGTTGGTCAGTGGATAGAGGAGGTGGGATGATGGCACGGCATCAGGGGAACTGACCAGGTACGAATGTAGATCCTGTGTATGAATGATTCGTACTGCATGTTGATGCTGGTTCTCGCAGCATCGAGACAGGCGTGCAGGTGCTGGAGGATATTTAGCGCTTCGGTGTTGGAGGCCGATGCGGCGAGGAAAGGCTTGTGGATCAGGATTCGGGTATTGTAATATCCTGGGTACATCAGCTTCTGAGAAGGTAGGATGCAGTCTGGCTAGAATTGTCAAGCGTACTTAGTCTTAGCACGAGTTTCTGTTTGAAGGCCCACTCTGTATCATTGAGCGAGGCGGCGTCGATATTTAAGAATTCAGGTAGAGTAGACTTCCATGCCAGCAGTTTGTTGTCTAGATCTATGGCAATCTGCGACATCTCGCCCATTGAGCGCTTGGGAGAGTGGTAGAGAAGGTGTGATGCCTCGGACATGATTTGTGCTAGGGCCACCATTGCTGGAATCATTGCCACATGATTGTCTTCGGCATCGGCATCAAGTAGGTTGCCGGGAGTTACCTATGTAAGCACGGTCAATACATACCTTCAACGGGTTGTCACTAGTACTTCACCTTCAAAATAGGTAAGGGGACTTGGTAGTACTGCAGGTCTTTCATGCTGTCTAAGCGACCAGAAGAGCAACACATCTCACTACCTATTCTTAGTGATCCTGAGATCTTGAGTGTTGTATTCTGACCTACATCTCATGCGAATAAATACACCTAATCTTGTCAGTCAAGTACTATGAGAACACGATGATTTACCTACCACCAAGTCCGAATTCCTTCTTTGCGAACGCCTGGGGACAAGGACGTCATCCCTGATGCCAGTCCGATGGCTACAGCTGTTCGGACCGCCATTCCACTATACATGAAACAACTATGCGGTCGAAGAGCGTTCTGACAGAACACACTCTAAAAACATGGGTCAGCATGGATTCTCTCTTCCACTTTAAGTGAGGGAAGGCTTGCCAGGAGTAGAAGCGCCTGCACTCCCTCCAAGCTGCAGCTCTCGAATAGATCTCCCAGAGCCCGTTTGGCTCGGCCGAAATAGAAATCAGCAAAGTCTAACACAGATGGTCTGCTTGTGGTCCCGGCTCTCCTTGGAATGGGGCTGTAGTTGCAATAATGGTCTAGCAGGGCCGTCTCATGTGGACTGGCGTTGATCGCACCCAACGCGACCACAGCGAGGTATAACCCAGCGAACTTCGAGGATCCACGATACAAGCTAGATCTCCTACTTATCACGAAGGCCTCTTTCTCGCAACGTTGCATGAATGTGCCTTTGCACAGCATAGGGTGTATATAATGCTTGTTGCAGAAGTAACTTCCAATGAACATTTTCTCGATTTCAATCTGGGCCTCTTCTGATAGGCTCTCGATGATTGGTATGACATCATGTCCGTGGCTTATATCTGAAATTTCCACTTAAGTACTGGAGACTTCAAGACTTATGTGTTGGTTTGTGCTCACCTGTATATCCTTTAGCTGTGTTCTGCGAGCTCACCACATTCTTCGCGATTCCACCGCTCTCAATTACACTCTGCTCATCACTTTGTAGAGGAGATTGACTCGGATATTTTGGATTATATAGCAAATTCACGATAGAAAGCTGCGTTGTGTTGGTTGTAGGACGCGCACCCTCCGACTGCGTGTCTGCCGTCGGGCTGGGAGTCAACTGGTTCAATTCATCTTTGCTGGTTTGCACCGTGTCGGGAGCCGCGGTATGGTCCTCAATCAGAGCATGAATATGCTCGTTATCGGGGACGGTCGACCCTCTAATGCCTGCCTGAGTACGGGCTCGTGCATACAAGTTGCCGAGGAAGGCCAAATTAGAGGAATTGCCGTAGAACTCTGTGCCATTTGTGTGAATGTTGACACCGCTCAACCCGTCTCTGGAGGCTGAGTCGCAGACTAGCTCAGGCGTGACGGCTGCAAAGCATTCTTGAGCATACAATCCCAGGAAGATGAATGGCTAGAGCATAGTCTACTTACCGGGCATAGTGTCATCATCGCGCTTGGGAGTGAAATGGGCGGGCGAACTAGCATTGGTATTGCCATCACTTCGAGGGACGCGGGGTATCCCTCTGCTGGAATGGTCTGGAGAATCGACGTGCTGGAAGCTGTCATAACGACTCTGATCGACATCTGGCCATGGTGATGGTCTGGTTTTCTGTCTTGATCTAAGGTCAGAACCCGAAGATAGCAAGAAAGAACAAGGACTATCGAGGTACCTCTGGGCCTCGCGAATCTGCGCTTGGCGTTTGACTGCAGACGAGTTCTCGTTGGAACCTGCAGCTCTATACAAACAGTCGAGCGAATGATCTGAGAGTCAAATGATTAACTGCGTCGCTCACATCCAAAGGGGTTGGTTCTGCAGTGTCTCATACAAGCACAATAAGAACATGGCTGAGCTTGATCGCACTACAATCAACGAGTGTCAGTGGGGGGAGCTGTGACGAACGGACGAGCAAACAGTAGTTTCTTCTTACTTTGGTTTTGCGGACTCGACAAGTCTCGCAGGCACGGGAAGCGCGCGGCGGGCGTCGGCGAGAAGCGCGCAATTTGGCCGTCACCGGCGAGGCAGTTTCCCCTCCGCCTTCCATCTCTGACCAGTACAGTTCCAGTCAATGTATGCCTCTCTAGGCTGCTGTTGTTGATCACTTGGGGTTCCTGTTGACGACGACGCTAGTTATTGGATTCTTCAAGTTGACTCGACATGTGCTCCACACTAGAGATGCGCTAGCTAAGATTGGCTCTCTGACATTCCAATTCCACCGGCCGCAGATTGCCAATTTCCCGATAATGCCGACTTACGGCGAGCACGTCCGACAAAGATTGAGAATCCGGGGTTTACGCGGGGTCTGGGGTTGACCCCTTTTGTGCTTCTCACAACTCGCAGAGGCTTCGGAAATTGTAACCCCATGCCATGGCTATGATTACTCACTAAGTACTCGATGCTAGCAGGCTACGAGAAAATGGGTTCCGCATTGTTCCTAAACCCACCCAGTTTGCTGCCATGGTTTGAGCTTCGTCGCTAGTCATCGACAAACCCGTCCGTTACAATTGGTTGGTGATAGAAGTCACTCTTGCAAGCATGATGACATATGCGAGGATTTGCAGATATGTGATTCCATGCTCTAGGTCTGCATCGTGATCCGCAATTATGCAGTCGAAAGAAGTTCAGAATGAAGAATCATGATGCCTATTGTTCGGACGAATAAGCCATTCGTACTATACGTCATGGTATGCTCCGCCTCGGCCACCCGAGATGGACAGCAGAATGACGACTCGTCGACAAACCCAGAACTATCGACGGTTGATGCAATACCTTGGCCATGCCGATACTCATCACCATCGGCATCTTCGGGTATGTACAATTGTCGCTAGTTGCTTGAGCTTGGGTAATGGAAAGGAATGTACAGGGAGTACTTTGACGGAATAACGGCATACGAGACTCGCGTGCAATCCCTGTTCTCTTCGCCGAGCTGTTTTTCATCACCAAGCTCCAGCATCGTAGATCATGTTTTGAACTCCCTGCGCAGACCGATGCCGGTCGCTCAATGCTGAATTGGTTTCTGGAAGTGTTGCTCCTCCGCCACGTCTTCCTCCGTCGGAACCACCTCCGCATTATCCTTCCGCCCCGACGGATCTCGTTGAGCGGCACACACCCAAGATACAGTTACCGGCGCAAACACCTGGAGTGACGTTCCAAGCTCAAGGGGTTTATGCCCCGCATTAGGCTGATGCGGGGAGATTGTGTGTTTTGAGCCTTTCGAGATCAAAATGTTGTTAACCGAGGCGAGTTGCGAGGCAGACGAAGTATAAGAGAAAGATGTCCACGCCTCAGCGATGGTCCAGTCCGAAAACCATCACCAATCATTTTTGTACCTCCCGCATTTGAGACTCACAATGTCTAAGCAAGATCTGAACGGAGCTCCGCCGGTCGAGGGACTGAGCGACCGAACTCGGGCCAAATGGGCGGCCGCGTCAACGCCAGAGGAGATCGCGGCTAATCTACCTCCAATGCTCGACCTCACCATTGAGAATATCACGGAAAATGTGAGGAAGATCAATTCCATGTGCGACAACCCGCGACTCCGATATCTCATTCTGAAGTTGATCCAAGCGGCCCATGATTACGTACGAGACGTTGGACTGCAATTTGATGAATGGGAGCAAGCATGGCAGTTTTTGACCAAAGTGGGTGACAGTCCTCTGCCGAGTCATATCATAGCCTAACAGAGCGCCTTCTGTAGGTCGGACAAATCTCGACCGATGTCCGTCACGAGTTTGTGCTTCTCTCCGATATCTTGGGGATCTCCGCGCTGGTTGACGCCCTCTCCTATCCTGCTGTGCCCGGAGCTACCGAGTCTTCTGTGCTGGGTCCATTCCATGACGAAGACGCGCATTCATTCCAATACGGAGAATCGATTTTTACGGCGGGTACCCCCGGCGAGCCCACGATCGTACGTGGTCGGGTTAGAGATACAGATGGCAATAATGTACCGAAGGCATTAATCGATGTCTGGGAGACGGACGGCAACGGAGTGTACGATTTGGAGTATGACGGAAACGCCGATCCCAACTGCCGGGGGAAAATCCTCTCGGACGAAAAAGGTCACTTCCTTTTTGTTTGTGTCAAGCCCGTGGCCTATCCGATTTCCAACGACGGCCCCGTTGGCGAGCTCTTGCGCAAGCTCAAGCGGCATTGGTTCCGCCCCGCTCACATGGTTAGACCATTCAACCTCGGAGTCTGTGCATAGATGCTAACATCAAATAGCATTTTATGATCGAACACCCCGCGTACACCAAGCTGATCACTGCCTTGTACTCTCGAGACAGCAATTTTGTCGAGAGTGACACCGTGTTCGGGGTGAAGAAAAGTTTGATTGTGGACTACAACTGGTGTGAGGACCTCGATTTGGCTCAGGAACACAACGTGACACCTATCACCAAGACAATTGACGGCAAGGAGTCAACAGGGTTCTGGCTTCTGGAACAGGACTTTATTTTGGTCAAGAAGAGCCCGCCTCCGCCTCGCAAGACGGAGGATTGAACCACGAGCCACTAGGGATCAACCACGCCCGGTTAATGTACGTATATATGGTACAGCAGTGGTAGCGCAATGACACAAGACCACTCAATGTAACTCCTCATCCATGAGCATACACAAATACCAATACCGAGCATCAGAGTAGCTCTGTCTCCAGCAAACTGTAGATGGTGTGGTTGTCATAAGGTGACCCCATGGGTTCTTTCTCGGTGTATGCAGCCCATTTCTTTGCGAAGGCTGCATGCAACCGAGGTAGTTGCATCTCTCCGCCTTCTCACTCTCAGCTGCGAAATACCGACTTCATCGCCTCCATCACTTTCAGGACTCATACTCGATACAATGAAATCAATACCATTGAACCCCGTTGGATAAGCCGACGGAAAGATCTCTAGCTCCTACACTCCGATTGGCTTGAGTACATATCATTCTTCCGGTTCTGTCTTCGTCCCACAGCTGTCCACAGTCCCTCCACGGCACCCCGCTAAGTCCGGAGAAGACTCCGAAGTCTCCATCCGATGGATCAGTCTGTCAGTCACTCGACCGGGCTGGCAATCGGATTCCGACGGATGAAGTAATCCGAGACATGCCTCTCAGGCACAAGACGGTTATACACGGCAATGTATGAGAGCATCGAGCTGATGACTTGCAACAGTGCATGGCCATGCGGATGAAGTGTACGTGATGGACTTGGTCGGTCTGGTATGAACGCCATGTTGAATTCCACGAGGTATGGGTATATTAAATGAGAGCTGCATGGTAAGTCGACTTGTCCACCTGGCAGCTTGCTCATCCTGACTGATCGGTTCTTATCTTATCTAACCTAGTATAGAAGCTCGACCAACCAGCGCTTGCCTGTGTTTATCATTCATGTACCGACGACGATTATTTACTCGGCCTTTCTCCCATTATCTACAGGCTTCCTTTACACTTGCTTCCTCTCTAAGAATCAGCGCGATCCGACTCACCTCAACCATGGCAGCATCAACTCAAGAATGGAGCCAGGATTCCCTCCGGGCCAGCTTCTGCCACGCGCTCTCTGAGATGTACAAAACTGAGGTTCCTCTCTACGGCGATCTAGTCGATCTCGTCTACCAAGCCGATACAGAAAACATCATCGCACAGGCCAAGCGCTCAAGTAATGATCTTACCGACGCGGACGAGATCCTCCCCGCACGCCACCGTGTCGAACGCCATGGCGCCATCCGACTGGGCACTGCTCAAGAACTCACCACCATCCGCCGCCTGTTTGCCATCATGGGCATGCATCCAGTCGGCTACTACGATCTCACACTCGCCGGCTTCCCCATGCATGCCACAGCCTTCCGACCTACCAGCCCGGAAGCCCTATCCAGACACCCTTTCCGCGTCTTCACCACCGTCCTCCGCATGGATCTCCTCACCCCCCACACACGTCTCCTCGCCGAACGCGCCCTCTCCCAGCGATCTATCTTCACAGACCGACTCCAGACCCTCATGGAGATCGCAGAAAGCCGACAACAGCCGAACCCATTCACCCCTGAAGCTGGTCAAGAGCTCATAGCCGAAGCCCTCAAAACCTTCCGTTGGCACTCCCACGCCACCGTCACACTGGACGAGTACCAGACCCTCAAAGCCGAACATCCCCTCATTGCGGATATTGTCTCCTTTCCCAGTTGCCACATTAACCACCTAACACCGCGGACGCTCGATATTGATGCCGTGCAGTCCAGAATGTGGGAGGCGGGTATGCCGGCCAAGGAGCGCATCGAGGGGCCTCCAAGACGAAAATGTCCAATCCTGCTACGACAGACGAGCTTCAAGGCCCGCGAGGAGACAGTCTTCTTCCGGACCGGACATGGAAATTATGTGAAGGGCTCGCATACCGCGCGATTTGGGGAAGTCGAGCAGCGGGGATTTGCGCTCACGCGCAAGGGGAGAAAACTGTATGATGAGATTCTGGCGGCAGTGAATACTGAGGTTGCGGAGAAGGAAGTCGGAGCCGGAGATGCGCAATACGAAAGCATTCTTGAAAGACATTTTCAAGGGTTTCCGGACGAGTTGGGTGAGTTGTGGGCGCAGGAGTTGGCGTTTTTCTACTATCATGTCACTCCGAAGGGGAGTCAGGGCTTGAGCGGATTGAGAACCGCGAGCGTATCCCAGCTTCTGCGAGAAGGAGTACTGGAGTATGAGCCCATCACGTATGAGGACTTCCTGCCGCTCTCTGCGGGGGGCATCTTCAACTCCAACCTAGGGAACACGACCCAGTCGAAACGGTTGATTATGGAGGCCGAGCCGGATCTGGATGGGTTTCACCGGATGCTGGGAGTCCCAACGACGGATGAATTTAGCTTGTATGCGCGGATGCAAAGTGATAGTCTGGATCAGTGTCGGGTGCAATTGGGACTAGAAGGGATTGCGGAGTGAGAGTTGATTTTTGAAGGTATAGTACAGTACAGTAAAGTACATACATGTTGATAGGATAGTTTGATAATCATTTATACTTGTGTCATTAGCCAAGGCGTATAGACCTTGCCTCTTTCCCTTTTGAGTAAACATGTCGTGTTACTGCACTCCCCTCCCCTCTTGCCAGCAAATCCTCTTCCACCGCTCCTGGCTCAGTGCTTCTTTTTCTTCTTACCCTCCTCACTTGCATATCATTCACTGATCGCATCTTTATCCGACACCCATTTCCTCGAATGTCCTCCAAGCATCGCTATCACTAAGATCCTCTATCATTAGTCCTCTGAACAACTACCGTTGGATCCGAACAAGTCCGCCATGCATACCTACTCCTGGCTTCTTTTCGGTCTCGCAGCTGCAGTCTTCGCCCAGGAAGAACAGGACCTCAATCTTTTCCACTATGGACGACGAGGTCCTCTCCTAGGAACTTCCTTCGGCACGCCCGGTGTGAACACAACCTTTGACTATATCGTCATTGGAGGTGGAACTGCTGGCTTGACTATCGCCAGTCGTCTTGCCCAGAGTGAACGATTCAGCGTTGCGGTCGTCGAAGCGGGTGGATTCGCCGAGATCGACAATGGCAACTGGTCCGTCGTCCCTGCGTACGCCCGAGGGCTCTTTTGCGGGGACGCCCCCGAAGCGTATCATCCATTGAACGACTGGCGCTTCAAGACGCAGCCACAGCAAGTCCTGGGTGGCCGTGTCTTCCACTGTGCGCACGGCAAGCTCCTAGGAGGCAGTTCCGCTCAGAATAGTATGAACTATAACCGCCCCACCAAGGGCAGCATGCAAAAGTGGGCAGAAGAAGTGGGTGACGAGAGCTATACCTTCGAGAACATGCTGCCGTGGTACAAGAAGTCTGTGCGCTTTACTCCGCCGGACCCGACCATCTGGGGTGATTATGACATTCTGCACAATGAGAACGCCTTTAATAACGGCGGTCCTCTTGAAGTCTCGTCGGGAAATTGGATCGACCCGTTGGCTAACACTGTACGCAAAGTTTTGACCAATGGGCTTGGGTTCAAAGAGACGGAATTCAACAGTGGCGGCCTGCTGGGCTCTGGGTTCATGAGCCGGACTATTAATCCAAAGAATGCCCATCGTTCCTCATCCGAGTCCAGCTTTCTGCAAGAGGCACTCGACAGTGGGAACAGGCTGACGATTTACAAGCACACGCTCGCCCAGAAAATACTGTTCAACGGCGGAGACAAGACTGCCTCCGAGGTCCTCGTCTCAACGGCCGGCACGTTTGGTACCTCGAACCTCGATTTTTACCTCAGGGCTCGCGAAGAAATTATAGTCTCAGCTGGACCCATACAGTCTCCGCAACTGCTCATGGTATCTGGCATTGGTGAATGTGAACAACTTTCTAGATATGGTATTCCCTGTGTCAGCCACCTGCAGGGCGTCGGTAAGAACATGCAAGATCACCCTGTCGTGATTACAACATGCCGTGTGAACGAGCAAATGGTGCCTTTCTTAGTGACTGAAGAGGCATCAAATCAACTGCATGTACGACAATATATTGAGAACGCCCGAGGGCCGTTGACAATCGTAGGGCCCGGATACTTTGGCTTCGAGAAGCTGCCGCAGCAATACCGTTCCCAGCTATCTGAGGAGAATCTCAAGAGTCTTGCAGAGTTTCCCGAAGACTGGCCCGAGCTTGAATGGGCACTTAGTGGCGTCAGCCGAGGCACCGATGCTTCTGAGGGAAACTACACAATTGCCATGGGATCAATAGTTGAGGCTACGTTCTCTCGCGGAATGGTCTCGTTAGCCAGTCCAGACATGTCCACGCCGCCTATCATTGATCCACAGTGGCTTGCTGACCCAAGAGACATGGATACTTCAGTTCAAGCGTTTAGGCGCAGTCGTGAGGTTTGGACCCATCTTGCTGAGGTTGGAGTTATCGACCTGGATACGTGCGTGCCAGGGTTCGAAGTGGAGACGGATTATCAGGTGCGCGAGTTCCTCAGACAAGATGCGTCGGCGATCAACCATGCCTCATGCACGTGCAAGATGGGACAAAGGGACGATAAGATGGCAGTCATCGACAATGCGGCCCGAGTATTCGGAGTTCAACGTCTGCGGGTTGTTGATATCAGCAGCTTTCCCTTCCTGCCACCGGGTCACCCGCAGGCAACAGTCTACGCCCTGGCTGAGAAGATTGCAGATGAGATACTGCAAGCAAGCATTAATTCCAGCTCATACTAGCTGTGGTGCGATGGACTGCCCTCGTGTGCCGACTTTGGGTCTTTGTAAATAAACCATTCTTAAAAGAAATCTTCTTGGACCAATTCCAAGCACCAGTCTGTAAGCGTAGCCCGTCTGTCGACCAGGATGCGGAGAGTACCGTACTCAATGCTTGACTCATGTCTCACCACTCCGGGCTTCGAGGAGACATCAATCCGTAGCATTGCTTTCATTGGTTGGGTATTGTCGACACCAGAAGAATATCCGCGGTGTCTGCTAAGTGAGTCTCAAATCTACCCCATCCTCACACATAAAGAAGAAAAGCACGTTGAACATTCGAAAAAACCCAATTATGAGATACAATACAAGTGCACCACTGGGTGCATGGAAACAGACACCCCCTTTCTATCTGTACATAATCCTTCGCAATTGCAGGTTCCAACCATCCTAACCATCCACCTCTTGCCCAGCCTTCGCCTTTCTCACTCTGGCAGTCTCCCTTCCCATCCAACACAGCGCCATGTGAACATTCACTGCGTCCAACCGAAAAAAAAATCCCGAATCCGCAAGTGACAATTTTCGAGTACCCAATCACAACGTGGGAAATCCTCTAAGCAACAACCGCCCCCTCCCGCAACAACTCCTCCGCGGTCTTAATCTTGACATCCATAACCCGCAGCAGGGTATACTTGTGCTTGCTCCGAATCATCTGCACGTGCCGCCGGCGACGCTTCGTCTTCTCCTTGACGCGGAGGGGCTCGGAATCGACGCCCACGACGCGCACGCGGCACTCATACAACCGCTCATCGACGTAGGGCGCGCCCTTCAGCGAAAAATCCCGCGACCCCAGCACGGACGCCCGGTTGAAGCGCAGGATGTCCCCCGGCTTCACCTTGGGCATCAGGAAGGGCAGGCGGATCGAGTCGCCCTGCGTCAGCAGGTAGGGCCGGTCGTGCAGGTGCGAGATGATGTAGTGCGGCTGCTGGGTGGTGAGTTGCGGGAGCTGGGCGAGGAGCGTCGGCGTGAGTTGCAGCGGCGCGGTGAAGGTTGGGGCCACGGGTTTTTTGAAGTCGATTGTAGAGGAGGGGGTTTCTTGGGGGGTGGGCGTGGAGGTTTGGGCTCGTGGGGTCGCGGAGAGGGGGGATTCGGGTTGCGTTGGTGTTGGTGTTGTTGTTGCTGCTGGTGCTGGTGATGCGGCGCTGCTGTGAAGACAGGCCCGGGCGACGGAGAAGCGTGCGGCGACGGCGGCGGCGGCGCATGGTTGCTCCATTATCGGGAGGGCGAAGGCCCTGGCGAGGGCAGTGCGGGAGAACATTTTGGATGGTAGTGTGTTCTGACGAGGCTCAATTGAGTGGAAGCAACAGCGATTGTTCCCTGCTTTGGTCAATGGGGACAACCGATCCAACAAACCAAAAGATTCCCGAAGGCCGCTTTCTTTCCACAGGAGAGAGAAATTCCGGACGGTTGGACGATAAAGTTGGGCCACGTGACTTATTATCGGTCGGCCGCGCACCCGCCCGCCAAGCCCCTCTCCGAACTTTTTTGTATCAAATCAATCAATCCTTCGCTTTTTGCTTGCTTGCTATCAGACCTCCCCCTTTGTGTTGATTTTGTCGTTGGCCTTTGCCGCTTTTTTTCAACATGGTATGTGGCTGGTTCGATTCTGTCTTTTTGAGGGATTTCTGCTAACGATTTATTTTTTCACAATGAACAGCCTCAGAACGAGTTCGTCGCACCCTTCTCGAGCCAGAAAGCAAAAAATTGACCATGGTGAAAACAGGTATATCGAACGCTGGACGAAACAGCACGGTAAGCGTCTCGATCACGATGAGCGCGCCCGCAAGAAGCAGGCCCGTGAGGTCCACCAGCAGTCCAAGGATGCCCAGAACCTGCGCGGTCTGAGGGCCAAGCTGTACCAGCAGCAGCGCCACAAGGAGAAGATCCAGATGCGCAAGCGCATCAAGGCCCAGGAGGAGAAGAACGTCAAGTCCTCCGCCCCCGAGGAGCCCTCCAAGACGCCTCTGCCCCAGTACCTGCTCGACCGCTCGCAGGCCACCAACGCCAAGGCCCTGTCCAGCGCCATCAAGGACAAGCGCAACGAGAAGGCCGCCAAGTTCGCCGTCCCCTTGCCCAAGGTCAAGGGTATCAGCGAGGAGGAGATGTTCAAGGTCGTCAACACCGGAAAGAAGACGCACAAGAAGTCCTGGAAGCGCATGATCACCAAGCCCACCTTCGTTGGCAATGACTTCACCCGTCGGCCCGTCAAGTACGAGCGCTTCATCCGCCCCATGGGTCTGCGTTACAAGAAGGCCAATGTTACGCAGTACGTTCTGTCCCTCTTCTATTGCCCGTGTGTCGTTTCGATTCTCGAACGCCACTTTAAAAACCGATCGGGGATTTGTCAAGCACACGTTCCGCTAAATACTAACGCTATTATCCTCAATCTTCTCAGCCCCGAGCTCGGTGTCACCGTCCAGCTCCCCATTCTGTCCGTCAAGAAGAACCCCCAGAACCCTCTCTACACCCAGCTGGGTGTCTTGACCAAGGGTACCGTGCTCGAAGTCAACGTCTCCGAGCTGGGTCTCGTCACCACCTCCGGAAAGGCAAGCTACCACCCCCCTCTTTTTTCTGTGCATGCGGGATCCAAAACTAACAGCAAGCAGGTTGTTTGGGGTAAATATGCCCAAGTCACCAACAACCCCGATCTCGACGGTACTGTCAAGTAAGTTCCCTGCCTTCTCGACCTCTCATAACCCTCGTATCCTAACCGTCCCTCACAGCGCCGTCCTCCTCAACTAAATTATAACCCCGTTCTCACCCTCCCATGTCAACGATCATGACAACAACGGCTCCTTCCCCGTCTTTCCTATAACCTGCGTCGGTTTGTGCTTTTTTCTTTCGTACCCTCTCGTTGCGTTTGTGCTTCGAGTGAAGTGGATTTTCTCATTGGGGTGTGTGTGGCGTTAGTGGCGCGCAAAGTGTGCTTGCTTGCTCGTTTCATTTTGATCTTTCCTGAAAAGAGATTCCCGTTATCTGAATCGTACCTTAACATACATAGTAGTTAGCTAGCTAGATACACAAAACAGCCCATTCTCCGAACCGAATTGATACTTACCATTGACTCAAATCCATCTGAACATGGTCAGTCTGTCTGGAGACTCTGCTATAGGGAAATGGCAGTTTACAAGTAGTACAGCACCTCGGTGGCAGTTTATGAGCGTCTGACTGAATCATGTTCACAGGTATCGTCTACCTCGCCGCTATGGAGTGTCTGGATCAAGAGAATAATCAAGAAACCCATACAAGCTGATCACACTCCCTCTCCTACCAGTTCTTGCACCGGCTCTATGGAAACCAACACATTTCTCAACTTGGATCTAGAACATACAACACAACCCATCGAAGAGAGAATTCAAACAAGTGGCTTGAGCTCGTAACATATGAACGAAGGAAGACCATACTATCCCAGATTATTGAAGACGAAGAGAAAAATCTTTGTAAACCTAGTACAAAAAACTCCGAATACACCATGCTCTTTTGCTGCTGGAGCTTTCCAATGGTAACCGCAACCAGATATAAGAAACGATCAAACAGGGCTAAAGCGCGACAGACACACACAATAATAAAATCACCCCTTGAAGCCGTCCCAGTGCTGTGATGCTATCCAAAATAAGCGTGGCTGGAAGGGTAAGAAGAAGGAAACGAGAAGAAATGGTTGGTCCAAGAATGGTATAAGGGAAACAAGAAGAGAAGGAAGAAGGGGGATAGGAAGAAGAAGAAGGTCGCAACCGTTAGCCCAATATGTGGTGATGGTGGACTAGACAACGCCGGGTTCAATCGGGATATCAAGATAATGGGTAATATACCAAACAAGTGCGGGGGCTTTCAATTGGAGAACATAGGGAATTATGTGAGAGGGTATGTATGCAGAGACACAGAAAGTATGACAGGGAACCACTGGGCATGATCAATCCGATGTGGGTTAGTCTAGGGACCCTCTTCTAGGGCTGATTTGATCTTGGCGAAGAAACCGGCCGGCCAGGCGGCAAGCTCCTCGTCCTTCGGGATGCCGCGGACACGGCAGTGGTTGACCACATTGACCAGAATCCGGTTGAGCATATCTTGCGTGACGGGGACTGCGGCCTCGAGCTGCGCGTCGGGGTATAGGAAGGGGTCGCGCTGGCTGAGGAGCTCCTCGACAGTGGGCCGCAGGGTCTGGTCTCTTTGAAGGCATCGTTTCAAGGTACGAACCAGACTGGGGGGTACAGGGACGCCTCCGATCGCGAAAGCGGGAAAGTCGATCTTCACGTTGGGGTTCGGGATGGCCAGGATACGTTCGTAATATTTGGCGATTTTGGCGAATGGCGGCTGGCCGTAGACCATCTTGTACAGGATACATCCGAGACTCCAGACGTCGCTGGGTTTACCCAGCTTCATCATCTTCCCCACGCTTGCCGGCAAGCCGAGGGAGGCGTTGGAGTCAATCAGAGCCTCGGGGGACATGTAGTTCGGCGTTCCCACTTGCTGCTCGCGATGCACGTTGACGGTGTTGTCCTGGATTGCATTTGCGATACCAAAGTCGATGAGCTTCAGTCGGCCCTGAACAAGCAGGAAATTGGCAGGCTTCAGATCAGAGTGCACGACATTGTAGTCATGTACTGCTTGCACGCATTCGAGCATCTCCTTCCAGTAGTAACGGGTGAAATTGATATCGAATCGTGCATCCTCCGCGTTCAGTCGATAAGTAAGCACTTTTTCAAGGTCAGATTCACCGATTTCCATCAATACACTCAAAGTGTGCTTATCCTGATTCAACTCCCAGTCAAAGAGACGAACAACGCGGTCCAGGTTCTCAAGCTTCTTGAGCAGATCGATCTCGCCTTTGTAACCGGCCAATGTCACGGGGTCGACGTCTTCGAGATTAACGCGCTTCAGGGCAAAGATCTTGTAATTCTCGGCCATCACACGATAGACACGAGAGCTTCCTCCACGGCCAACGCAATCAAGTCGTGTGAAAGGCTTGTGGTTGACTGAAACTTGATTGCGCTTCTTGCGAGACTGAGATGCTGTAGCTGCTCCACCGGTAGCTGTGGCAGTTTCCAGAACAGACATTTTGGGGGGAGGCGGAGCTGGTCGATGAGGGGTATTGTTGCTTCGCGTGGCTAGGATTTTCCGGTCTGCGGGCGTCTCCTTCTCTTTCTCCTTCTTTTCTTCTTCGTAGACCACAGGTTTATCGAGCAGGTTGAAACCTTGCGGTTTGACCCGCTTGAAGGTCGGTGGTGGCTCATTCTCCTGGTCACGATTCGAAGGTAACGTTGGCGGGGGAGGTACTTTGAATACCGGCTGGTCCTTGGCGCTCGACGGTTTCGATGACATTTCCGACGAAGAGCCAGGGGTGGACTTGGAGTGGGAACCATACGACTTCGGAGAAGACGATCTGGAAAATAAGCCGTTGCCAATGACATCCCGGTCGCGGTGTTGGTCACGGCGTTCCTCGCTTCTCGCCGGCGGGCTCGGGTCGGCCCACGAGACTTTGGGGGAGGAGGATTTCGCTGTATTCTTGTAGTGGTAGTGGTCGTTATCGTTATTTTCATCATAATCGGTCTCTCGAATCTCACTTTCTTCACTCTGCCGTCGTAATACCCCTCTCCGCGCAGGCCCATTGAGGAAAGTGCCGGTGAGTCGGCCGACCCGTTTGACGCGCAATGAGCTGTGCATGCCCATGTCTTCAATGTTTCGTGTGCGGAGCACGGATGCTGTACCCAGCCGCGGAGCATAATCATCGTCGTAGCTCTTCTCCCCTGAGCGTGTCGCGCTCCCATGCTCCTGGTCGTCGATGTAGCTCCTTTCGGCCGATCGCCTCTGGGACGGCGACAGAGATGCAGGCGACCGGGTGTTGCTGCGCGATGCATTGATACGGACACTCCGTGTGCGTGGTGCGGGCGTAATGAAATCATTCTGCACGGGGTGTCGTTCACTATATTCGGCGTTTTCGGTCTTGGTTAACGGCGAGCTTTCTCTCCGGCTGCTGAGCGAGGGAGCGATCCGAACCACCCGGGGCGCGGGGCTTCCATTCGACTGCTCAAGGGGCGAGGTGGTGCGCGAGCGCCTCTCTTGGCTTGACCCTGCCGAGCCCAGGTTTTTGTTGCGTAACCGCGGCGACAGGTCGAATCCGTCTTCATCGAGTAAGGCCTTGACGGACGCGCTGAACTTGGGTTCGGGAACCTCCTCATCCGAGCTGTCGCCGGCGGCATACTGCCCAGCGGATACATTGTGACGGTAGGCGAGTGAGTTGCGCACTTCTGGTGAGGTCCGTCTGGATCCTGAGCGAGACGCGGCGCGGGACATTGAACGGGAGGAAGGTTGGCGCTGCAGCCGGGTGTTGTACGCTGCTGCTGTTGAGGAGGAATGAGGAGAGGCCATCATGACAATTGGGGACAAAGTCGCATAGACATGTCCACCAGAGAGTGTCCAGGCCTAGGCTCCTCCCAGAAGCACGATCCAAGTACCTGCTGTGAGGGGTTAGTATGTCGAGGTCGGAGGTCGGGGTAGTTTGGTGTTTTGTGGTCGTTTTTGGCATGGAAACATTGGAAACATGGAACTTGCGCCGTAATGCGCGAGGCTGGGGGGAACCCAAGTCACGTGGGGCTTACCCGTTGCCCCGGGCAATCGCGCCCCCAAAACAACAATCGGCTGCCGCTGCAGTCTGCATTCTGCACGGTACACATACACTACAATGCAGTGTATCAATAATATAATTTCGATGCAATTTGGTGGCAGCATCAATACAGCCTGAATCTGTGGTGCGGTAGATTACATCAAACCTACTTTCGATCTCGTGGTAATGCAAATGTGGTCGGAGGCGCGAAGTACGTCCTGTACTCTTAGCTACTTATATAAACCCGCTGGATGATTACATATTGAATGCCCGCAAATCAGCATCACCGGCCATGCACTGGCCCTGCTGCACAACGCATCATCAAGGGTATGGGCATTGTGACACTCGTATTGTAAACCAATAACCGTAGTGGTTCAATATCTTTAGATGCTTGTTCAATCACATCTGCATACCCGAGATCTTCGCTCATACTTGGACTCTTGTGTGTGTGGAGATGACACTTCTGCAAGCAATATATATCTGCAGAAAATTTCGATGTCTGGATAGTCCTAATTATGAGCATCCTCACATGCGTGCAATCTTAACAGAAGATGCCTTGCTACTTATTAGGCTCTTTGGTCATGAACTTGATCTTTGGGGGCCAGGGTGCCAATAGAAAAAATCGACCTTGCTTCAAAATTTGTATATGCATAGTACGGCATTTGCATCAAACAAATGATTACTGCAACCCAGGACCAGTTTTTCACATTTATTGCACACGAGACTCGACTTCTCTGTGCAAGGCTGGATTTGAGAATAGCCGTTCTCATTCTCACATCTCAGAGTTGATGTAATGGGTAGCTTGTCACGATGACTACGAAAAAGTTGCAAGAGAGCTATGGTACACCCGGCCAAGGCTACTACCCACCTCCTCAGCAGCCTGTGGCTGCGAACCCATCCAGATCACAAGTCATGTCCTCTCAATCTCCAACGGTTGGCGGTCAAAGGATGCCATGAAGAGACAACAAGAGACAGACCAGACACTGAGAAGATACTTGTCTTGTCGAAACTGCAATAGGTCAGACGCCGCTTCAGGATAACTCGATATCTAGGCCCCCCTCTTGAGTGCGAAGCTGTGCATCCTCCTTCTCCTTGTTTCACCTGTCAAAAGAGGCTTTCCAAGAACATCTGACTAGCCAAGTTGTCAACGTCAGCCCGACGCGTTTCAGCAAAGCCGCCGCGCAAATCTTCTTCCGTGATATATTTAGCAGAGGTAGACCAAGTGACCAGCCAGGTAGTATCGTTCTGAGGCACAACATCCTGATCGTCACTGCAAATCGAATGGTCATAGCTTCTTGCCTGGAGAACAAGGCGCAAATTCTCCTGCACCTAGCCACATTTGGCACACCTGCCAGTATCGAGCATAGAGATGTGACGTGTGGCCTACCGACCTTCTGCCTTAGAGCAGACGACGCAGTGCCGTCCCTGATTGCTGAAGTGGAAAGGTTATCCACCGATGCACACCTGCCCTATCTCTTGTTTTGCGATTTCGATCCGGTCAAATCTCGGAACGGAGACCCACACTCTGCTGATCTGCTGAAGCAAGACTCAGGCTGCGAGAACGTCCATTAGTATACTGTAGATGTCAAGTAATCAGCATGGGATGTGGCTCAATGGACATTGATCTTCACGAGCAACGGCAGCAGCAACGATTCTGTCCTGCTTGGACTGATAGCCCCTATTTGGATAACAGTACTCCGTAGAAAGCCGCCACGACAGTCTCGTGGCTTTTGACATAGGCTGCATTTTAGAATTTGTGACTGCCTGGGTAAATAGTCCTAGATCGGTTGTTTGAGAATGATCGATGAACCGTGGAGAGGCAAGGCTAAGAATAACAGGCCAGAGTCAGTGACTCAGTGGTACGAGTAGACTGGTAGTACGACGAAACTAGTCCCAGCATGAAACATGGCGACGTGAAGGTGGCTCTCTCCGAACAGGAGAAAAGCAAAAATCAAGAGCGCACCGGTAGAAGCAAGAAGGCAAGCAGGCAGAAGATCACCTGATATCCGAATCTTCCTCTCTGTCGGAATCTCTCCGTTCTCACGGACCACAACCAATTCCATAGTCTCGTCCAAACTGCTCCGACTTCTACCTACCTACCTAGATTAACTATCAACTATTACGATTAGCAACAGCGTTCCATCGCGCCTTCAGCTTCTGGTCGCCTATTCCATTTTGGATTGGCTCAATTTTCAGTTGCAGGTTTGTTCTCCAGGGGTAACCCGGTCGGATCGGGTCTGGTCAGTCAATAATGAATCAAATCAGGCAAACCTCCGAGGTTCGCTCAAAACCGGGTCAAGTCAAAGTCTTAAACTTACATTTCCGCAAAACACATGACTCTTGCTGCCCTGATTAAAGTTCCTATAGTCCAGCACTGCACCACACTTCCGAGTGAACTATTTTGTTCCAGAGCTTGCACAATGGCCGTTAAGATTTGAGATGCGCCTTGACCCTTTGGCTATGATGGTCACAGGTCACAGGGGGGACGAAAGGTGGGGAGCAAGAGGGGAGAGGGGCATCCAGTCTGCAATTCTCTCCGGACTTGTGCTTCATCTAGGGATCGGGTAAAGCGGGCAGCCGGCAGCTCAGGCCATTGGGGGGAAACGAAGTCGAGGTGGGGACTGGAGCCCCCCCAAAAGAACGTAACCAAGGGTATAAGCACTTTGGGTCAGGAACGCCTGTTCGGGCAAAGATTACCCCTGGCTTCCTGGCTAGCATCGACAACACGCCCATCTTGATCATCGAAAATCTAGCCTGCAGTGTTCTGCGGTTCAAGTCTCACGCAGATGCATGGCTTTCAATGGATGGAATTGGTTGATTGTATTTCAGCTCTTGTTGCTGCATCCAAGCTTGTGTTTGTTCGTGCACGCTAACGACGGCCCTAGTTTGACTATGCATCCTCAGCTTTCTGTCCCTGACTAGAAGCCCGACGCTAGAGCACCGACTAACACGCTAATGCTGCACCTTCCAATGCCTCCACAATTACTTCCTCCATACCAATGACAACACTCTGGTTGACTATGCACACACATTACATTACAGAGGCGTCATAATTTTGTTGGAGTACCTTTTTGGTCTGCTATGGGCAGGTCGTACACCTGTACTAAATTGCTACGAACGCCTCCTCCTCGACAGGAGGTGATTGCCTAGCTGTCCGCCACGCAGTAGCGAGCCACAGCCGGCTTGTTTGAACCTCTGTAGTGGTGACGGCAGTCCTTCCGCAAACCTGAGGGAAATTGAGGTACTATATTTGGGGCGTACAGTGGAAGACCCTTATTGACACCGACCACATACTGAGCCGCCAAATCAGAAGATGCAAATTGAGCTCTGAGCTGAGTATTCAGAGCATGAAGTGAAGTACCGGTGTGTATAGTCAATAGAGATAAGATCTATGCTTGTGTTTGTTTGGGTTGAGTGGTCCCATTGCCACCCAATGGATGCCTGTGTGTTACTATGTAGGTGCATGTTTGCTTGATATTTCAATTTGTATTTTTGTTTCTCTTTTTCACTTACTGCTACTCATTTCCTTTTTCTAATTTTCTTTTGCTTATTTTCTTCTTCGTTGGAAGTGAAATTCTGCAAGTCTCCGGAGAGAAAGTCTGACCAGTCAACTTGCATCTGTCACAAAATCGTGTTGATGGGGCGATTGCTTATTCATCTCCCTCCTCCGACCCCTCCCATTTTTTTGATGCAGGAAACTTACTCTTAGGTTTCTTGACTCCTGCGCCTCTTTTCTTATGTCCAAACTCTTGGCTTTCAGAAAAGCCCCTCCAAAGTGGAGAGGAGCTGGGCTTGATGGGGGAGTTTCATGTTTTGCCCTCTTCCGTGGAAACTTAACCTGCCCCCCTCCCAAACTAAAATTTACAGGGACAAAACTCACAAAACACCGGTTGAGATAATGGTCCACGAGTCGCGTCCATGGTCGCCTTCCATTCAAGCCTGTCTGGTTCCGCTTTTCCCATACGCGACCTGCTAGCCTGCTAGCCTATTATCCTACTACGGTCTATGCTTGTCGCCTTGTCGTCATTGTCCATCGTAATGCATGCTACTGCATGGCTTGTGATGATCCAACACCCATCCAGAGTTCCAGACTCTCAATACTGCATCCCGTGTAGGCTGGCTGTCGGCCGCTCATTTCCCCACAAATCTCTGCCGATGATGATTTCTCGAGCCGACGATGCTGATGACTGCGAGGCTAAGTCGTCGATCGGTGATGCTGACATTACGGATTACGGCTGATGGCCTCCCTCCTCTCAGTCAATCAGTCCCGTTCCGCCATGTCCACGAGCTGCTGGATTCCAAATTGCTCACCGTTTTTGCTCGGTGCCCTACCTTCAGACATTAGCGTCTTTCATGAGGGGCTTTTGCCCTGACAACGGTGCCTCCTCCAACTCTCCGTTGTACGTCCACCCTCCGAGATGGTGGCTGGCTTGGGGTGCTGTGGCTTATTGGCCTACTACTAGCCTACTGGCCTAGCCTTCTTCTCCCCCTGCTTACGGCGTCCGCTGCGTGGGCTAGAGAAAAGAACAATAACACGGATGGGAAGGCCATCTGTGACCCGCACAAAGTCGGAACTAATGCTTTCCTAGTTAGCAATCCCCCGTTGCCTGAAATAGTATTTTCTTTTTGTTTAGTCTGTTTCGGATGAGCCCACATACAATGGTAGTCGGGTCTGGTTCGCTTCTCTAGTCTTCCACTGGCACCAGGCTGCTCCACTTGGCTAACCTGGTCTCGAAGATCCGGGTCCCTCGATCGCAGATGGTCCAACATGCTCTAAGCAAGCTGCACTGCACTGCTCCATTCGTTGGTTCCAGACTGGGGTTTTGTGCAGGTTTCCATCGGCCCCCGGCCCAGCAGGCACGGGAATGTGTCCCCCGTCCCCAGGGGTATATATACCTCGATGATGATCACCTCGTTTGAACGGACATCAAGCCCTTTGTCAGTCACTTCCTTTCGCTTGTCGTTTGGGGTTCTGTCTTTCATTTTGTTTTTTTTCTCTGTCTATCATTTACACCTGTCTGTCGTTAACCTGACCAGGCTGCCCTAGTGCCGGCCATACTCATCAGTTCTTTCCTTCTTTCTTATTGTTTTATATCGTTCCATCCCGATTGACTCGTGATCGACTTTCGCTATTACCTTATCGACCTTTTCCTGATACCCCTTCGCTTCGTTGGCATCATGCGTTCCAGCAAGCTACTTCTCCTCGCCAGTCTGGCGAATTATGTCCTTGCTCTTCCCACCAAGGACACCAAGGATCTAGACCCCCGCACTCTTGGTCTCGCCGTTGAGATCCTGTCCGAATTCGGCAAGGACCTGACGACCATCGTTGAAGATATCCTCGGCGGTGGAAAAAGCTCAACATCCGTCCTTGCTGGTATCAGTGCCCGGGCTGCCGCTGCCCTCAACGGAGGTGCCTTGGGTTGCAAGGCCGGTGCGATTGATGCCGACATCCGTGCCGAATTGGCCGCCTGGATCCGCGCTCATGCTGGATTCGAGGCTTCTCTGAAGACCGAGCTCCTCGCCTGGTGTGAGGGTGAGGCTTCAGCAACTCTGTCGACCGAAGTGTGCGCCGGGCTGTCCTTGTTCGTTCCTACTTGCGCCAAGACGGCTGCCGCCGGTGACCTTTACGTGACCATTGACGGTATCTTCGATGTCACCACCCTTGAGGCCGGTGTGGTTCTCAGCTCTTCCTTCCAGTCTTCGCTGTCCGCGTTCATCTCCGGCTCCGTCGGTCTTGAGCTGGATGCCAACCTCCGCGCTGGTCTTTCTCTTTGCGCGGGTGGTGGTGTTCATGCTGATCTCCACGCCGATCTCGCCGCCGCCTTGAAGGTCTGGCTCAATGGCTCGTCTTGCTCCCTGAGCGCCGAGCTCAAGGTTGCCATCCTGGCTTGGTTGGAGGGCAAGATTGAGACAGGTGTCGTTGCCATCGGTTCCATTCCCACTGGCGGTGTTACTGCCGTCTCCGTTGGTGCTTCCATTAGCGCCTGGATTGAAGGCGAGGGTGCTCTTACCGCGACCGCCCAAGCTTACATCTCTGCCTTCCTTGAGTCCAGTGTTTCTGCTGACATTGAGGCCGATGTTCAGGCCGTACTCGAGGCCTGTATTGCCGGCAAGCTCGCCACCTCCGTTTCCGCCGATGCCCGTGCAGCCTTGGCCGTCTGGTTGTCCGGTTCCAGCTGCAGCCTGGGAGCCGAACTCAAGGCCGCTCTCTACCTTTGGCTCTCTTTCTCTGTTACTGAAGTCAGCATTGACATATCCACCAGCCTTATCACTGAGCTCGAGGCTTTCCTTACCGGCACTATTGAGGCATCCCTCGGGTCCAGCCTCCGTGGTACCCTCTGGCTCCTCCTTTCCGGCGAGAGCATCGTCTATCTTTCCGTTGAGGCCCGTGCCGAGTTGGCCGCCGTCCTCGGTGGTGCTGTTGACATCGAGATCAGCAGCAGCTTCAACCTCCTCATCATCGAATGGCTCACCGGCTGCAGCATTCCGGGTGCCCCCACCATCACCCCCGGCTCCGGTTCGACCACGAAGCTCATCTCCAGCCCATCCACTGCCCCCGTCGCTGCCTCCACCGCTCCCGCCACCCCCACTGGTGCTTCTCCTGTCGGTGGCTCTGGCTCTCCTTCTCCTTCGGGCACCGGTCCTAGCGGTGTCAGCCCTACCGATGTCACCGGTGGCCATGGCTCTGGCTCTGGCACTGTTGGCGGCTCCGGTTCTGCTTCTGCCTCCGGCTCTGTCTCTGGCCACGGCTCTGGCTCCGGCTCTGGCACTGTCGGCGGCTCTGGCTCTGCTTCCGCTTCTGGCTCCGTTTCTGGTCACGGCTCTGGCTCCGGTTCTATCGGCGGCTCTGGCTCTGGCTCTGGCACCGTTGGCGGCTCCGGCTCCGCTTCTGCCTCCGGCTCCGTCTCTGGCCACGGCTCTGGCTCGGGCTCTGGCTCCATTGGCGGCTCTGGCTCTGGCACTGTCGGTGGCTCTGGCTCCGCTTCTGCCTCCGGCTCTGTCTCTGGCCACGGCTCTGGCTCGGGCTCTGGCTCCATTGGCGACTCTGGCTCTGGCACTGTCGGTGGCTCTGGCTCCGCTTCTGCCTCCGGCTCTGTCTCTGGCCACGGCTCTGGCTCGGGCTCTGGCTCCATTGGCGACTCTGGCTCTGGCACTGTCGGTGGCTCTGGCTCCGCTTCTGCCTCCGGCTCTGTCTCTGGCCACGGCTCTG